>PVIH01005158.1:0-128224 GCA_004025045.1 Sigmodon hispidus | reverse complement strand
AAGAATGGATTAACAAACTGTGGTACATCTACACAATGGAATACTACTCAGCAGTAAGAAAAAATGATATCCTAAAATTCACAGGCAAATGGATGGATTTGGAGAATATCCTCCTGAGCGAAGTATCACAAACTCAGAGAGATAAGCAGGGGATGTACTCACTCACTAGTGGTCTCTAAACAAACAAACAAGAAAAAAGGCAAACATGCCCAAGCAGCAAACCACAACCACTGAACAGCTTGGGATCAGAAACACCCTGGACTGACCCTTCAAATCCCAGTCCATCTGTAGGAACACCTGACTCACTCTTGAGGGAGGGGGGACAAAACTGGATTTGGCCGGGAGTGGAGACTGATCCAAGCATTATTGGGCCAGTGGGACCATAGGACTGTCTGCTCCCTGCCAAGGGAGAGGATGGGGAGTTGCAGAGAAGAAAAATGATCAGATGTCTTGGGAGGGGGAAGAGACCTTCAATAAGGATATACAGGGATGGAAAAAAAATTCAGAGGGAAAGCTGAACACAAAGAAAATATATGTGTAGCAATCTTATTTGCATTTCCACCCTTGATAAGTCATGCTTATGATTATTATCCTCTGTATAGTTATTGTTAACTCTTCTGCATTTTTAAATTCTTTTTACTGTTTTTTTGATAAATACAAAATAAAGAAGGAAAAAAAAAGCTTGTGTAACTTGGGGTGCTCAGCTCTTCCCTGAGGTGCAGGTGCAAGGAACAAGCTCTCTGCCAGCTTGTATCACATTGACAATAAACCTTGCGGTTGCATTTCAGACAAAAAAAAAAAAAAAGAAAAAAGAAACAGTGTATGTTGGGATACGCCTGGTTTGGGGTCAGGTGTCAGGGTTGTCTCTATGCTCAGGGTTCTGCTTTTTCCCTTGGGGGAGGGGGCCAAAATGGTGTGAAAGCAATGATATAGCCTCTGGAAACAAGTTGAAACAAGCAAGTTCAATTTTATTATGGAGGAGGAGACCTTAAATACTTTTATCCCACAAAATGGCTTAATTACCCCTTAGATTACTCAAAATAGCCGCCTAACGGCTCACCAACCCTGATATTTTACGAGGGCTCACTTTTGCAAGCAATGGGCAAGTAGAAAGAGTTTCTCCTATCTTTCCTCTTTTTTCATCAGTTCTAAACCTCTTCTAGCTCTCTGTTCTTAAAAGTTTTCCTATTTATTTTCATATCTCAACGCTAAACTTTCCTTTCTGGCTTTCTGTTCTTCTCTTTCTGGCCATATGAATCTAGTTTTTCCTCTACAAAAAGCAACTGCCATAAATAAGATAATAAAAATTTGCAAACTTTCTCAGATAAATTCAAATTAGGCTATAGACTAAAGGCGAGTTTAAAAACAGGCACAGCTCATACTAGATCCCTGAGTGCATGATCTGTTTTTTAACCTGACATTGGAGCTAAAACTTAGACCTTGAAAAGAGACCTCAGGCAGACTCCAGACAAAAGTTGGCTTTTAAAATATATCGTGGGAGAGATGCTGCCTGCTGACAAAAGCTGTCTGGCCAGCTACTGCCTTGCTCTTGCTTAGCCTCATAGAGGCAAGCTCAGGCCTTGTCCAAGACTCCATCAAGGAAATGCTATTCTAAGTAAATGTCTCCTAACCCAGAGCAGCAAAGAGACATTATATAGAGATCACTCCCAACTAATCTAAGGTCTGACTGTGGGCAGTTAATGCAGCCAAGGCTTCCCTAAGCTGACCACCCTCATTGCAAAGAGGGAGCCTTGAGTAGTCTTCTCCCTGTAGACACTAAAAGCCATATACTCTCAGTCCTGCAGGCAAGAGCTTTGGGATCTCACTTCTCTTTCTAGCCTCTTCATTGTCAAAATAAAAAGCAAATAACATTTCGCCTAAATTCAGAATGCCAACTGCTCTAGCTACCTCTATTCACCTTGCTATAAGCTTCAACCTGTCAGTTCCAGTCTTCCAGTCTCCCAGGTGGACCAGCAAATATAAATCATTTCTCTAAAATCCCCCGTCTCTGAGTTTTCCATTCCAGCCTGCTTCTAAGATGAAGGTCAACAAACAGCTCCAAGGTATTTTGGCTCAACCCTCCCCACTTCCACAGCTGCTGCTTCAAGAGCCATTTTCAAAGTCAATACAGATAAAACAAATACCCCCCCCAAGACCAAAAGAAACAAAGTCAATGCAGGTAAAACAGACCATTTCCTACCCCCTCTCAAGAACCTTTTTCCATCTGCAGAACTAGCAGAGTACACCACTCACTATATTATCACTTCCCAAAGTTATCTCACTCATGATTTTTTCCGAGCTCCAGAAAACACAGCTCTGTGACTCAAATCCTCAATCTACAAGCAACCTAAACTAAAGAATCCAGCAGACATCTCCGTCCCTGTGTCAGCAGGAAGCAGACATGCAGAGATCACGACAACCACCTCCACTTTGTCCATCCCCCGCCCCATAAACCTGGTTTTCTTTTTATAATAAACAAAACGGTGATATGTAAGGATTCCTGGCATTCCATGTAGCTGAGCCAACTCTGGCTCAGGTGGGATGCACCTTGTACTGAGGCATGCCCCTGGGTGTGGCTGCATAAATCCTGCAGCACTGAGTGTGGAAGCACCTCCTTGAACCCATCGCATGCCCCTTCCCTTAAAAGAGACTGCGAGCACATGCTCCAGTCCTTTTCTCTGTCCCCTGACTTCTGTCCTGCTCCTCTGCTTCTTCACCCGCCTGGGAATCCTCTCTTAAATAAACTCTGGTGTGTGGCCTTGATAGTGTATATTTGCTCTCACGCATGAAACTAACATCCCCCCAACCAGGGAAAAGGACTTTGACTTGCTAGTATCTGCAGCTATGGGTGGTGGTCTCTCACTGGTCTAGGAATGCCAGACGCCACCCTCAATGCCCCAGGCTTAGACTCCAGGTCAGGTTGGCTTATGTGGATGTGCTTAGGTACTAGTTGTCACCAGTTTTTACTGGCTGAGTCAGGTTTGGTCTCCAGGCCCCTTTAGAAACCACTACAAGTATATAAAAAGATTATTTCAACATCTCCCCCTTTTAGTCCAATAAAAGGCTCTTTCTCTAGCATCAATAAAATATACACAATAAGAACAACTATCAGGTAAGAATTACATTCACAATGTCCAGACCATTTATATTTGGTGTATTTAGAAAAAAGTACCCTATTATCTATCCTCTCTTGGTGAGTTCAAAGCTTTGTACATTATCAACCTAAAAAAAAAAAAAATCTTTTCAGACCTTAAAATTTTTCTTACTCTGACACCTTAAGCTTTTATGTCTCTCAACACTTTACACTTCTTTTATGAATTTCTTTTCTGAATTTGGTAACAAGAAAAACTGTAAAACGTTATCTGGTCTTCAAATCCATCAGATTTCTCAGAGACCTGAGAAAAATAAACTATTACCTGAGTAAATAGAAAGTGAAGGGCAAGTAACTTCCAAAACTGTAGAAGTAACAGAGACAACTGGCTGCCTGGACAGCGACCCAAGATTCCTCTGCAACATTACAGCATCCATCTTTGGCCTACAGGCCCAGTATATCTAACAAAAGTGAAGCAGAAGCTCTGAAAGACTGGCCTACCTTGTCTTGGGAAAGTTCAGCAATTGTCCTGATTGTACAATTTGGACAGTATACTATCAGCAGTTGTCTCTTGCCCCATGGCTAGCTTAGCCACCCTTGTAGCAAATTCCATACACAGATTTTTTTCCATACTCATCATCTTTTTTGAAGTACAGTGATGCTGCCATAAGCAGATATATCTCATTGTCATAAAAATACTTATATTATTAAAACATTTTAAATGCCATATTCTGTTGATATCCATCTAAAATAGATCTCTGTTCAACCTTGAAAACATACCTAATACAACCACAAGTTTAATTGTCATAGGTGACTACTAATCTGAATTTCTTAATTAGCCAAAGTTTGTAATATCTCAAGGACTAGAACTTTACATTTCAATTTCAAATGAGTTGCATAGGTACAATACCTTAAAAAAGAGTAGAAACATATATACAGTATGTTGTAGCAAAAATAACATTAAAATTGTATCAATATACAAAAATCAATACCATTGTAAAATATTTGAGACTAATAGTTACTATTTTGCTTAAAAGTGGATTCAGTAATCTACCCTTTTATCTTATCATTCTTATATTTCCCCTTTTTTTTTTTCACCCTTATTCTCCCATTTTACCAAACACTAGATAGAAATGGCTAGAGGAAAGGAAACAAAGCAGGAGGAGGGATAGAGGAAGGAGGAGAAGAGAGAGTAGAGAGTGGAGAAAAGGGGAGAGGGAAAGGGAGGGGACAGGAGAGGAGGAGAAGAGAAGGGGAGAGGAGGGGAGAAATCCCTTGATCTAATCTTCTTACTTTAGGAGACATGACCACAACCAATAACAACTTGTAACCAACCCCCCCCCAAACAATGACAAGCATTGATAACCCACCAAATGATTAAAATCCAAACACCCCACATCTAAGGAATATAGACATATGTTTTAAAGTTCTTTCTTGCTGTCTTGGAGCAATGACATCCTTAGGGGGCCCTGATAAAATTGGGATAATGTCTCCAAGACCTGGGAGAGCTAGCTGTATCATTTGTTGTCTGTCTCTATGTGATGAGAAAGTGGAAGGCTTCTCTGAGGTCCTGGCTGGAGTGGTCTGTGAGAATGGACCATCTTATCTAGGCATTTTGAAGTTGTCCTGAATAGTTTGTAGTCTGAAGATGATATTTGGATGGTGTTTGCCATCTTAGCAGCATTATCACAATCCAGGTAAATTTATATTTAAAGGGCCCCATCATCTTCTTGGAGATCTCAAATGTCACTGGTAGGAATGGTCATAGTTCACTGAAGAAAACTTAAACATTTTAAATGTCATATCCAGTAGATCTCCAAAAGATTAGTTGACTATGATAATATACTGTATATTTAATAAAAAATCATCTGGAATATAAGTGATAGAATTACTTACAGCCATGCCATAAAGGTCAGGGAGTAGTGACCCATGCCTTTAATCCCATCACTTCAGAGGCAGAGATCCCCTGGATCTCTGTGAGTTCAAGGCCTAACAGCCAGGCAGTGGCAGCACACACCTTTAATTCTAGCTCTAGGAAAGTAAAATAGCTGAGGGGGACAGGGAAGATATAAAGCAGGAGAAAGCAGATGCCAAGCTCATTCTATCTGAGCAACCAGTCAGTCTGAGGACCCTTGAAGACAGGACATACCAGTTCAGCCTTTGAAGTTTCCTGAGTGAGAATTGAATGTGTTCAACAAATTGAATTTGTTCCCTATCTCTCTGATATTCCAGCTTTTTCCCAATATCTAGCTCCTAGTTTATTATAAAACTAAATAGAATTTATGCAATATTTTGTGCACCCCTTTTAGGGCACAAATTCTTGCTAAAGCTGTACAGACTGGAACTATGCATGTCCTGAGTCACTACCTGGCTGTCTAGGCTTTCTGTTCTAAGTTAGCCTCCAGCCCTAGGCAGAGCCTGCCATGAGTATTTCTCTCCATGATCACCTGGGTGAGGTTTTGAACAGCAGCTTCCCTCTCCTGGTGGTGGTGGTGGTGTGTGTGTGTGTCTTTCTAAACCCCTTCCTTCGGCTGCTACCACACTAGGTAGCTGCTCTACTTCACAGTTATCTAACTCATCATTGGTAGCAAATTTGGTGAATCAATTGGAATTTCTTTAAAAGAGGTGTTAGTTAAAAACAGTTTTTTTCTCAGATTAAAAAGGGGAAACAGTATTATAATGAAATGTATTTGGTCTTCGTTTGAAATTACTCTAGACAGTTTAAAAATGGAACCATTAAAGAAGAAGATAATGTAGATGGGATTATCATTATGTCTATTACAAATATTTCTTTGATCATTTTTGTTTTAGCCCTAAACAAATTATTTTCTATGAGTGTCAAATTGGTTGATATAAGTGCCAAGATACAAATACTAGAAAATCATGATAAAACAGATCATAGGAATATTTAAACCCAGACAGAGGAATTTAAAGAACCAATCTCAACATTGCCTTATAAGACTATAGAGAAAACAGTCTAAGGCTTTCAAACAGCCAACCTTAATATCCAGTAACCTTACAGGAATTGACAAATGATAGAAACTGTGTAAAAGTTGAATGAACTCCAATACAAATGTTAGATTTAAGGAGATTCAAGGAAGTGATAGATATTTATGGTATACAATCACCATTTGTAAAGCAAATGTTAAATTTCTGGTCAAGTTGTAATAAAATTATCCCTAGAGACTGGACAGACATGGTTATAGTTGTCTTAGAAGCTGAACCTCAATTACAGTGGAGGACCTGGTGGAAAGATGGAGCTAAAACTATAGAAAATCATAGCAGAGCTAGAGGAATTGAAATTCCCCAAAATCTACTTCTTGGGAAGAAAAATTATGCTAATAAAGCTAGACAATCTTTATATAATAACCACACCATGAATTTATGCTGAATGGCAGCCTTGAATGCTTGAGATAGGATTTAAGAGATAGGGGAAAAAACTGAAACCTTTACAAAAGTGATCCAAGAGCCAAAAGAAATCTTTACAGATTTTTTACAAAGATTAACTTCAGTGGTAAATAGAATGGTACCAGATTTAGAAGCTAGGTGAATAATTGAATCTCTAGCTTTTGAAAATGTTAATTCACGATGAAAAAGAATAATTGGGCTGTTAAAGGCAAGATCAGCACCCTTGGAGGATTAAATCTGGGATACAATTAATATGGAATTTTATAACTATGATGATAATTGGGTAATAGATGTTATTTTTAGAAGTTTAAAAAAAAACAGAATATCAAATGTTACAATTGTGAAAAGCAAAGTCATCTAAAAACTGACTGTAAACAAGGTATTCCCAGAAATAATGTCTTTGTTGAGAATAACCCTAACAGAATGCCTCTTCCTTCTGGAGTATGCAGAAAGTGTGGCAAAGGCAGCGCTGGACAATGAGCACATTGTCAACAAGGGACAGGAAGTAACCTCTTGCCTTCAGGAAGCACCCTTAGGGGACCAGTTCAGTCTTTTTCTGCAATTGTGGAGGAAACACATTTCTAGAGCAATTAAAGAAACTAAAGCCTATTCTAAATAACCATGATACACTGGATAATAGAAGATATATATATATATATATATATATATATATATATATATATCCAGAAAGCAAATATTTTGGCAAACATCTATAAATAAACAAAGATCAAAATTAAAAATACAAATAAATGATGTCATTGAAGGCTTGGTAGAGACAGCTGCAGATGTAACAATAATTTCACCAGAATCTCAGCAACCAAATTGGCCCCTCCATGAGATAAATGTTCAGTTTGGGGGAATTGTAACATTATCTCAGGTAAAAGAGAGTGCAAAATGGCTTGAATGTGTGGGGCCAGAAAGATAAAGAGGAAGATTAAAGCCATATGTGGCTAACATTGCCAAGTATTTATGGGGATGAGATTTATTACAACAATGGAATACTCAGATTAACATTACTCCAATCTCATAAATGAACCATAAACTACATACGTTTCTGGGGAAAATATTAGAAGGAGTTATCAGAAACAGTCACCAAACACTCAGGTTATATGAAAACAACACATAACAGCTGCTAGTCTTTCAAAGGTACCCACATCTCTACCTTTAGAATGGTTAACAGATAAGAATATATAGGTTCAGCAATGGCCTTTAACAAAAAAGAAATTGCAAGCCTACAGGAAATGTTAAATAGCTCCACTCTGTGCCAATATTTTATACAGAAGCTATTAGAAGTGATATGTAAGCACTTCCTGCAATCTACCATTTACTACTACCTGGGCAATATCTTACTGGCTGACTCAAATATAGATACATTAGAAAGAATATTTGGGGGCTGGAGAGATGGCTCAGCGGTTAAGAGCACCCTCTGCTCTTCCAGAGGACCCGGGTTCGATTCCCAGCACCCACATGGCAGCTAACAACTGTCTGTAGTTCCAGTTCCAGGCAAACACCAAGGCAAATAAATAAATAAAGTTTAAAAAAAAAAAAAGACTATTTGAAGAAGTGAAAAAGAATGTCTGCTTTGAAATTACAAATTGCTCCTGAAAAAATACAAATAGGATATTCCATTAATTATTTAGGATATAAAATAAGTCTGCAGAAAATTAGACCCCAAAAGGTGGAAATTAGGAGAGATAGATCGCAGACTCTTGGTCATTTTCAAAGATTGCTGGGAAACATTTACAATGTACAGCCACTATTGGAATAAAAAAAATCACGAATTGGATAATTTTTTCAAAACTTTAGATGGTGACAAGGACTTAAATAGTCCAAGGGAATTATCAGCTGAAGCTGAGAGAGAATTGACTTTGGTGGAAAAAAATGTACAGGATGTACATGTGGATCATGTGGATCCAGACCTTAATTGCATTCTGGTTAATTTATTCTCTAAGTATTATCCTACAGAAATTTTAGTTCAAAGGAAAAAATAATATACTGGAATGGACATTTTTACCACATAAACCAAGTAAGAAATTACATTTGAAAAAAATTCTGATTTTATTTTTAAAAGAAAATTAAGACTTCATTAATTGACAGGAATAGACCCAGCAGAAATTGTTATACCTTTAACTAATGAAGATATTGACAAATTATAGGCAGAAAATGAACCTTAGCAAAGAGCTTGCAGTAATTTAGGATAAATAATAGAATATTTCCTTTGAATTTGTCAATTGTTAATGGACTGGACATTGCTGATATAATTATTGCTTGCATATATTATATATAGTTATTATACCTGTTGTATGTAGTTTTTCTTAAATTAGTCACAATCTTTTTTATTTTTGATACAAAAGGGGATATGTGGTAATATACTGTATATTTAATAAAAAAAAATCATCTGGAATCACTTAGAACTAGAGATTCTCTGGCTCTCTGTGAGTTCAAGGCCTAGCAGACAGGCAGTGGCAGCACACACCTTTAATCCTAGATCTAGGAAAGTTGAACCAGGAATTAAAATAGCTGGTGGAGGGGTGTAAAAATATAAGACAGGAGAAGGCAGAAGCCAGGTTCATTCTACCTGAGCAACCAGTCAGTCTGAGGATGCATGAACACAGGATGTACCCCATTTTTAGCCTTTGAATTTGGCTGGGTGAGAATTGGTTTTTGTTTGTTCCCTATTTTTCTATTATTCCAGCTTTTCCCCAATATCTGGCTTCGGCTTTTTATTATAATACTAAATAGAATTTGTGCAATAGTGGATCACAATCTATTAAGTACATGTGGGGAACACAAACTTACTTCCTAGTTACCTGCTTCAGACTCAAACTCAAAAACAAGATGAAACTTATTTCTAGAATTATTTAGTACTCTGTATAACCACTAATTTCATGACAGAAAATTTACATATACATAATAATCTTATAAATTTTAAGATAATATTTATACCTTAGAAAAATTTTAAAGAGTCAAATGAAAACCAAATGATTATGAGAGATTAGTGGCAACAGAATAGTCCCTTATTTTTTATTTTATTTATGGCTCTTCTGATATGAGACAGATTTGCAATTTTCCTTTAACAAGCATGCTTGAGTTTAAAGAATAAGAAAGCCATGCTCCAATCCCAAAACCATCTTTAGTTTTTAATTGAATTGGGACCACATAAAGACCTTTTCCTATTTATGTTTGAAGAGGGTGGAGAAAACAAGCATGTAGGAAGATTTAAGACATTCTACCCTGTTGGAAGTTGACAATACATTATGACAGTTCACTCTTTTTCTTGGAACATTTTCTCTTGATGATCAGACTTTTTCCTTCAGATGTTTCATTTGTCTACTGGTCTCTAGATTCCTTAGTTGGATGCTTTTATTCTCCTGGAAAGATAAAAGCAAGCCCCTGCCCCAACCCTAATTCTGGGGGAGGAATGTCTTTTTCTAGTAGATTATACCTTTCTTAGGGAAAAATTTTTTTGGCAACATAAAAAGTATTACAGTTTAATAAAAACAATTCTTTTAAAATTTTGAAACTAAATATACCGTACTATGTGTGGATGAATATACCTATATTTCGCTTTCTCTTTTTATGTAAATTCCAAGTTAAAGTGCATTTATTTTTTTATCACAAGAGACATTCACTGAATTTCAGCCTGCTTTTTGCATGTTGCTTTAAAAATAAACTGTAATTCTTATGTGCCTGTCTCTGGCCCCCAAGTGTTGGGATTAAAGGCATATGCCCCCCAAATGCTAGATTTAAAGGTACGAACCACTGCCTAGCTATGAATTCCTTATAAAACTATTCTCATTGAGTTGTTCTGGTTTAATTTGGTTCTCCATTTTCCATTAGTAGTAGTAGTAGTAATAGAAGCAGTGTTAGGAAAAAAAACTTTCAGGCTTTTCAAGTGGGTAAATACCATTCTTGCTAATTTACTCTGAATTTATTCTCTGACAAATTTTAATTTTCTAGTCTTAATTAAACATGATGCTAATTTGTTCACTATTTCATCACTTTCAGACATTCTAACATGGAATTAAGACATATGATTTAAGAAAACTCAATTTTTCTTTCATGCTAGTAAGCCAGGTATGCCTTTGGTAAATTATCATTTGATAATACTGCTAGTTTTTATTTTTATCTAATCAAATGAAAGGCATTTGTTAGTCTTTGTAACTTAGTCTGAACTGAATGACTAAGCTGTCTGGGGAACTGTTTCCTCTTTTCTTCTGTTAGAAACTAACTTTTATCAATCTTAATGGTATCCATGGCTTTTCTTCTCCTACGGAAACAAAGGAGAAACCTCTTACCCAACATAACACATATCCTGGTTTCCATTCTGATGTCAACACATCTTTAAAATATACAAGCTAAGTTAAGTCAACAGTTTTTTTTCTACTATCCATTGTCTCTCCGCAGCTGTCATTCCTTTCTCATCATCACTTGTAAAATTTTAAGCTAATAAAGCATTGTGTAATCTATCTCTGGGGAAGTCTTTATTTATCCTTTTTGTTTATTAAGCATATCTTTTAAAGTACAATTAGATCTAACTATAAATGCTTGTGCTATAGGGTTGTGTGGTATACCTGTAATATGCTTTATGATGCAATATGTAAAAACTTGTTTCATTTTACTAGACACATGCTGAGCCTTCTCTTTTTATATAGCCTTATAGGTATTCCTATAATAGCCATAACTTCTAGTAAATATGTAATTACAGCCAGACTTCCCAGAACTTAAAACAATTGCCCATTGAAATCTTGGATATATATCTATGGTATTATGCACATACTTTAATTTTCCAAAGTGCAAAATAAAACATTTGCCAAATTTCATTTCTTTGGATGTCTTTTAAGTTACCTGGAGTTTGGACATTTGCTTATAATTTCTATGGCTTGTTTCCAAGTGATAGAAAAAGCTTTCTTTGAACTATTATCATGGTTTTTCTTATGAAATTCTGAGGCTTCTAGCACATCTCCTATTAATAGATTATCAATTTCACCCTTACCTTGTGCTAGAAGGCCTGGTAGACCCACATGGAATCTAATGTGCTGATGCACATGGATGATTTTTATTTCTAATTACTTGTTGTAGTTGAATGAATAGAAGAGTTAATTCTGAATCATTCAGAATAAGCTCAGCAGTTTTGACATGTAAAACAACTTTTTCTGCATATTAAGAGTCAATAACTATATTAAGAGATTCTGAAAAAGATCTAATAATGCCATCAGAATACCATATAATTCTGATTTTGAAATGGAGCATATGGGTGTTAAAACACTTTACTTACTTTTCCTGACTTGTAACTTGATTTTTCTGATTTATTTGTATTAGCATAGAACGTAGGGACTCCAGAAATTGGTGCTCTTTAACTATATGAGAGATAATTTAGTTAATTATTTTTACAAACTGAAATCTCTTGCTTTTGGGATATTTGTTGCCCCGACCCACCGGACTTCAACACGGGAGACCACCTACGAGAGAGAATGAAGGGAAGGGAGATGCAATGGAAGGCAGCAAGAAAAATGGGAGCCTGTTCAAGCTGCAATTTATTACAATTCTATACATGCTTATATAGCAGAATATGGGGAGGAGGCAATCTTCAAACACCTGCATGAAGCTGGCTAGGGGAAGCAGGATATTGGCAGGGTAAAAAGGTGACTGGTCTTGCTTCAGGGGAGGGTTGCTAGGTAACCTCACCATAGAATGTTCCAATTATTCTATTCTTTAGAGCTACCTTTATGGGAGGGCTGCTAAGTAACCTAGCCACAGAATGTTCCTGTTATTCTATTCTTTAGAGCTACCTCTCTGTTACTGTTAAGCAAACCAGAACATCTATTTTTTAAAAAAACAAAAAAACAAAAAAAACCTTTATTTATTTATTATTTATTTGCTTTGGTGTTTGCCTGGAACTGGGACTACAGACAGTTGTTAGCTGCCATGTGGGTGCTGGGAATCGAACCCGGGTCCTCTGGAAGAGCAGGCGTTGCTCTTAACCGCTGAGCCATCTCTCCAGCCCCCAGAACATCTATTTTACTTCAGGAGAAACATCTATTTTACTCTAGGTCGTGCCGGCTCAGTGGTTGGTTTCTCAGTAAATTCCCATGGGAGCCTTTAGCTAGAGGCCTAGAGGCTCAAGCCAGGGTCTTGGTCCCTGACAATTTGTCGCTAGTCTCTCCCAAAAAAATTACTGCAAGCTCTTTGCCAACATTCATTTTATGCTCACAATGAGGCAATTTCAGCATTGGCAAAAAGTCCTACAATTTTCGTTGGATCTATTTTTTGTTAATGCAAAAACTCTCATGTTTTTCCTTTCAGAATCAATTCAGAAACATAGTCTACATAGATCTTTAACTTTTTACCCTGTTTGTGTGCTAAAAATATCTATTCTAAGATATTATCTTCTCTCTGCATAAGAATTCCTGTGGGATAATGCATAGAAGGTAAAATAATCAGAATATAATCAGTTCGTGGATCCAATCAATCTATATGTGCATCCTGTAATTTGATTTCTACCAAAGCCAGTTCTCTCTCAGCCTCAGATGACACTTTTCTTGGGCTATTTAAGCCCTTACTATCCTGTTAGGTTTAAAATAAATTACTTAGCTCTTGAGTAGTTGATTCATTTATGGGTTGAAGCCAATGAATATCTCCCAGAAAATTTTGAAAATCATTTAAAGTTTGTAATTGATCTTCCCTAGTTTGTACTTTCTGTGGATGAATTTTCTGTAAACCTATCTTATATCTCAGATAATTAATAAAATCTCCTTTATGTATTTTTTCAGGAGCAATTTGTAAGCCCCAATAAGGGAAAATTCTCATTACTTCATTAAACATTTTTCCTAAGATATTTGCATCTGAATCATTCAGTGAGATACCATCTATCTAATGATAAATTATAGATTAAGGAAACTGTTTATGAATTATTTCCAATGGCTGTTGTGCAAAATATTGACATAAGATGGGGATGTTTAACATTCCTTGTGGAAGAACTTTCCATTAATATCTTTTAACAGGTTGAGCATTATCATATGTAGGCACTGTGATGACAAATTTTTCTCTATCCTGTTCTTCTAAAGTATAGTTTTAAAAAAGTAGCCTTTTAAATCAGTCACTATAATATACCATCCCTTAGGTAATAAGGAAGGTAAGGGAATTCCTGGCTATAAAGAACCCATTGACTGAATCATTTTATTTGTGGCTCTTGAATCTGTTAATATTCTCCATTTTCCAGTTTTTTTAAAATGACAAATATAGGACAATTCCAAGGACTGGTCAGTTCTTCAATATGTTGAACCTTTAGCTGTTCCTTTACCAACTGTTCAAATGCCTATAATTTTTCTGATGTCAAAGGTTATTGTTCCACCCACACAGGTTTGTCAGTTAACCATTTTAAAGGTAGGACTGTTGGTACCTTTAAAAGATCAGCAGCTGTTGTGCCCTGCTTATGGAAACCTGAATGGTTAGTGACTATTCTTGATAACGTTTTGAATATTTTTCTCAGAAGCATATGTTAGTTTACAGTTTATTTCTGAGACTTTAGAAATGTTAATCTGTTCATCATTGCTGCAACAAATCATGTCTCTATAATTCATTGCTATGTTGGCCTCACATGGTTTTAATTTCCCTATCTGTCTTTCTGGGTGGCTAATAGACAATCAGTGCTTCCTAAATACTGAAGAATTATAGAGGCAAAAAGATTTCTGAGATGTGTACTGGAGAATCTATCTTCATGCTTTCAAATCCTGTTCATCCTTAAACATCACATAGAAAGGAAGACATTGTGGGAGTGAAGAGCTCTGGTCAACTTGTGTTCCTAGTTCAGCTGGACATGAGCTGTACAGCAGACAGTGACTCTAGAATTAAGGCCACCTTTTAACCTTCAGCTGTGAGCCTATGCAGTTAACTCCAGGTGTTGAGATCTATTTCTTGCCATCAAGGCTGAGGGTACTGAGCATTGTGAAACCATCAACTACCAACAAACAAACTACCTTAGTCTCCTGTAACCAATATTCACCCATCTATTAGTGCTCCCCGTAGCCATTTCCCACTTAGGCCATGGCAGATCTCTTCAGGCTCAGTTTCTCATTTTTCCCTGTTTTTGGAGACAGCTCACTTTTAAACAGGCTGCCATCAAGACTCAGTCTTCTGGGACACATGGAGTAACTAAATAGACCTCCTCTGAAATGTTGACTCATCATGAAGAGGAGTTACTAACTCACCAAATCCCCTAACTGTATATTAACCTTTTGAGGATGATGGGCTTGTCGAGATTACCAGTCTCTTTTCCCAAGGTCACCTCTCTAACCTTCAGGATGGGACAGCTATCTTCCTTCTTCTGTTGGGGACTCACATGCTTCCCCCCTTCTTGTTACTGTCTGTCCTGTTTACCTCCAGATTTAAGTTGCCTCATTACCTACTTATGATTCTTGTGCTCTTTGTATGATCCTTTGTTATCCTTGTAATTGCCATCCTCCTTTGGAAGTCTGCCTTGTAAACTTTCATTAAAAGCTGGTATGATGTGTTAGGTAATAAGGAGTGGGTTATGCCTTAAGTAAGGATTAATAGTAACTTCACCTGGGCTTATTAACATTTCCTGTGAGCACCAGAGGGTTCAGTTTCCCTCCTGGCTATCTTAAAGTTTCCTGAAGAATTTCTTCAGTGGATATTGTAGCTCACAGTTTTCTTGGTTATAGTGCACAGGGTTGGACTAGAGCTCTGGTATGGTGTTTGTAAGGTTCAAAGAGAGAAATCCCCTCAAACTAATATGATGAAATCCCTGATTTTACTGGACCCGACTCCCTAGGTATTCACCTTCACACAGGTTTAGGAAACACTTTTTTCTTCTCTAATAAGACAAAAGTAAACTATAGAGGTTAGTTTTAATTAGCTGTCTCTTTCCCCAACACAATTATGTTATGTTAATATGGCTTACAATGGAGGGTAGAATTTAGCTATAAGAATCCTCTAGGTATATTTCAAAATTGTTAGTTTCCCTTGAGCACACTTCATTGTGAATTTTCTACTGCCCTGCCTAAACCAAAAGTGTTATTTTTCTCTCCAGTCATCACAGTGAGCATCTGGTGAGGCTCCTGGTGTGCAACCCATAAAAAGGAAAAACTGAGAAGTGTGAAAAGAAAACTGAGAAGCATAACAAACTGTCTGAGAGTTTCCATTGCTGTGAAGAGACACCATGGCCACTGGAGTGGCTCCCTTACAGTTTCAGAGGTTCAGTCCATTATCATCAGAGTGGGAGCGTGGTGGTGTGCAGGAAAATGTTGTGCTGGTATTCAGTCCATTATCATCAGGGCAGGAGCATGGTGGTGTGCAGGAAGACGTGGTGCTGGTGTTCAGTCCATTATCATCATGGCAGGAGCGTGGTGGTATGCAGGAAGACGTGGTGCTGGTGTTCAGTCCATTATCATCAGGGCAGGAGCATGGTGGTGTGCAGGAAGACGTGGTGCTGGTGTTCTGTCCATTATCATCATGGCGGGAACATGGTGGTATGCAGGAAGATGTGGTGCTGGGGCTGAGAGTCTACACCTGGAAGGTAATAGTAAGTTGACTGAGCTACTGAGTGGTATCCTGAGCATAGGAAATCTCACAGCCAGCACCCACAGTGATGTACTTCCAAAAAGACCATACCTACTCCAACAAAGCCATATCTCCTAATGATGCCACTCCCTATGAGATTATGGGGGTCAATTATATTCAAACTACCATCCAAACCCTCTGAAAGTATCACCCAGTAGACAGCATGGATCTATTTGAACTATGAAATACCATCAACCAAATGGATCTAATTGTCATTTTGAAATATTTCATCACCAAACACATGTTCTTAAAGATTACCTGGAATATTTACAAAGAAAGACCACATTTTGTTAAAACTGACTTTAACAAATTATAATAATGAAAATATAACCAAAGATCTCTTAGGCCACAGTAGAGTAAAAGTAAAATCAGTAACCAAAAATATGTAAAAATTTTCCAAATATATAAAAAAATAAAACATTTGTAAATAATTTATATACCAAAGATGATAACTCAAGAAAAAGTAAAAATCATTTCAAACCAAAGAAAAAAAATTACAAATTAGAAGATTTGGGAGTGTAGCCGAGTCACCGGAGAAATCCACAGGAAATAATTCATATAAATAAAAAATATTCAAAAGTCAATAATCTAAGCTTCCTTTAACTTTAGAACACCTAAGAAGAGTGATTAAAGACAGCATTAAATAGAAACATAAAATAAATTAAGTTTAAATTTAAACAGAAGTTGATAAAATTGAAAACAAAATTATTACAGAAAGTCAACAAATCCAAAACCTAATTCTCTGAAACAAACCTTTAAACAAAAATGAAAAAAATTATTACTACAATCATCATGTATTGTAGAAAAAACATTAATTTTTCTCACTTTTTAAAAGAAACATTACAAGTATATCTAAGCACACAATCTATATCTTGATCACTTGATCATTATATCTAAGTGTGAAATAATTCCCTGAAAAATACAAATAGCAAAAGTCATACTTTTAAATAATTTGTCTGAGCCTATATGTATTAAATGGATTTCATTAAAAAATTACACTTCATGAACATAAATATCCAGGAGCTGATGGAAATGCTAACCAAACACAAGAAGAAGTGACATGCACTTCTCACATCCTTCTAGAGACAGAACAGAGGAAATGCTTCTGATTCATTCCATTTGTAAAATTCTACAAGCAGAAGTATCCTAAAATTAAAAGCAGACACAAGTGAAATACTTATGAAATAATCATAGGAAAAAGCAAAAATGTTTATAGATGGAAAATAAAATAGCAAAGCTAAAAATAAGAATCAATGAAATAGTGGACATGGGGGCATACACCTTTAATTTTTATATATATACATGGTATATGTATTTGTACATATGTATACATGAAAGTAACAAAAATAATCAAAGAAAAGTACCTATCAAACAGAGCGAGAGACATGAAAGAAGTTAGAGATAGGGTATGAGGAGGGGCTAGAGGGAGGAAAGTAATGTAATTCTATTTCAATTAAAATTTGTATACAAACCAATCAGACAGATGATATTCAACTTACAAAGATCTTGGTAATACCAGATAAACTGTAGGGAAGGACATTGCCTCATACCAAATAATGTACCAAAATCCAGAAGCTAAAAGTATGGCTCATTTTATCAGTTTAACTATAGGAATCTGATAGAACACAAATGACAGAGAAAGCCAAGAGTAGAGCTGAGTCAGAAGCATCAAATCCAGGGAAGCTGCAACTATCACACTCAATATCAAGAACAAGTTCTGTAGTCTAGGAGGACTGAAGGCTTCAACTTGACTCTAGGATGCTAATTATGGTTCACAGACATAAAAAAATCATTATGCTTGACAGCTCTTAAACACTTATGTGTCCATGGTAGAAGAGGCAAACATAATTATTATTTATTATTGTGCATTTGTGTATGATAAACATATGTGTGTACACACATGCACCCACACTATGGTACAAGTATACATGGAGGTCAACGGAAGAAATTGGCATCAGCTCTAGTTTTGACATTATTTGAGACATGGCCTCTTGTGTGTATACAGGATTAGCTGACCCCTTAGCTCCCAGATACTCTCCTGTGTCCATCTCTCATCTCACTGTAAGAACACTGGGGTTACAGACATCTAGTACTATGTTTGGCTTTCCATGAGTTCTGGGGATCCAAACCAGGGTCCATACTATACCCACTGAGCCATCATCTCCCAACCCTGCAGTAAATTTATTTTAATATTTATGTATTTACTTTAATGAATACAAGAGACATAGCTCCCATACATACATGCCATATGAACACTGTATAAATTTTGGCAACAGTGAGAAAAGATGTAGCAATATAGAAAAATTATAAAGAGAATCATAAGGCGGCACCAGTATCCTGACCACACTGTCTCCCAGGGCACATACCTTTAATCCCAGCACTCAGGAGGCAGAGACATGTGAATCTCTGTGAATTTGAGGCCAGCCTGGACTACATAGCAAGTTTTAGGACATCTGGGACTGTGTAGAGACATGGCTTCAAAAACCAAAAAGAAAAAAAAAAACAATGAAATGGAGAAAAAAATCAATGAAGAGATGAGTTGAAATAAAGTTATAGGATTTTGGAAGTAGTAAGAGTTTATACAGCTATTCTTAGGCTGATTATGAAAGCAAAAAAATAAAGATTCTACCTATTCATCAACAGGGGATTAATACCTAGAATATATGAAGAATTCAAAACATTAAAAGACATTAACTTACACTTCCTGTTGATGTGATGAGATAGCCTAGCAAAAGCAAACTTAAGATAAAGGGGGTTGTTTACGTTCTCAGTGTGAGGGCTCAGTCCATTGTGCTGAGAACTTGAGGTGGCCAGCCACACTGCAGTCATTTAGCAGAGAGAGGCAAATGGCAGTGGCCCACATCTTAACTCCCAACCCTCAGGAGGCAGAGGCAGGTGAGTCTCTGTGTGCTGGAGGCCAACCTGGTGTACAGAGAGACTGGTCTACAGCCAGGACTACACAGAGAAACTCTGTCTTGAAAAACAAAGAAGAAATAAGGAGGAGGAGGAAGAAGAGGAAAAGAAGGATGAGGACAAGGAGGAGAAAGAAGTAGTTGAGGAAGAAGAAGAGAGAGATGTATGTATGTTAATTAATTTGTCCAGGACCACACCCATGAAATGATGTAACCTGTATTTAAGAGTGGAACGTCCCATTGCAATTAACCTGATCTAGAAACTTCCCCAAGATGTGCCCAGAAGTTCATTTCCATAGTAATTCTAAATCTTCCGACGTTGACAATAAAGTTTTAATTATCATAAGTGCTTTTATAATAATTACAGTGGCTCTAGCTGAAATCTTTCCATATTACTCTAAGAAACTAGTACTACATAGCCTTGGCTGTCCTAGAACTCTCTGTAGACCAGACTGGCCTCACACTTACAGAGATCCTCCCTGAATGCACACTGGCACATATAGACACAGAAAGTTAAAAGGCAACTTGTATAAGTGGTTCTCCCCTGCCGTGTCTTCTGGGAACTGAACTCAAGTTTGGCGTCAAGCACCTTTGTTCACTGGGCCATCCGGCCCCTCTGGGTCATTTTGGGGGATGCGGACTCGGGCTCATCATACAAATCTATCCAGTACAGATGGACGGGCTCTAGTAGGCTTGGCCTTCTCTTGCTGCTGCTGCTGCTGCTGCTGCTGCTGCTGCTCAAGGCTTTGTTGGACTTTGTCCCTGTGTTCCTGGTCCATGACCTTCTTCTTCCTCTTCACCAGGCTCGCTGTGGAGCTTCAGCCCTTCTGCTTGGCCTTGGGTTGGAAGGCAGCCTTGGCAGCGGGGTCATAGCCCAGTCTGTCTATGTGCTCCTTCTGCTGCTCCAGAGTGACCACATCTACCTCCGCCAGGGCTCGGGGGTCCAAATAAATGAGCTCTGCAGGCACCTTCCCCAGCAGAGCCTTCACCTCCCATTCCTGGCGCTGCTACCGGCTCCTGTATGGGCTATTCTCCAAACCATCAAAGTTGGGCTCAGCAGACCCCGGGACCAGCATGCTGGTGAAGCCTCCACTGTGCCCCACTCTCAACACATCTTCAAAGGGGTAGAACTGGTGTTAGTTCCGCCTGTAAAAGCAAGCACACACTAGCAAGGCCACGCATGGTGTTTAAGAGAAAAGTCCCAGGTGGGTAAAGAGACAGAGGAGCAAGAAAGAAGCCAGGGGACAGAGTAGAAAACGAAAGGGCCGAACACGCGCTTGCAGTTGCTTTTAAGGGAAGGGGCGAGCCCCGGTATGCGTCATGGGTCCAGACAGGTGCTTCGGGGTCCAGCCATGGTCCAGGGAAGTGCTTCCGTACTCAGTGCCAAAGAGTTTATGTAGCCACGCCCAGGGGCGTGCCTCCCTGCAAGGTGCATCCCACCTGAGCTGAGGGGCTCAGCTAGGGAATGCCAGGAGTCCTTACAACTGGAGTCCATGCACGTGGCCTGAGAGTTGGTTGGTGAGATAGGGCTGTTCCAGGAAGGGTGGGCTGGTTTTGCCCTGCCCTGCCCATATGCTGACCACATCACCCATTCCTGCTACTAACAGTCTCCGCTGGGAAAAAGCAAGATGTCCTGCTCCCTGGTGCAGGGTCCGGCCACTCAGAGGCTGGAATGTCCCTCACAAGTGAAAGATCTTCAGCTGGTGGTCTAGGCCAGAAGTGGCCATGTACATGCCTGTAGAATCCACTGCCACGGCCCGCACACGGTGACACAGAATCTTTGCCAGTGGCTCCTTCATAGCCGGACTCCATAAAGAGACAGTGTCGTTATTATGTCCGAGATAGATAACAGCATTGTAGGGGTTCTGTGCCATGACACTGAGCCGTCCAGCCTGTGCATCCAGAGCTGTTACAATCTTCCCCCGTGACACATCCAGGTAGGTCAGAAACCCTGTCTCTGGAGCGGTGGCCAGGAGGATGTGGGAGGGGAGGAATTCAAGCCGAGTTACTAGATCACATCGGTGGATGCAATGGAGCTGATACACTGGTTGTCGTCAATGTAAAGACATCGGTTCTGAGCAACAGCGAGCAGGACCTCTGAATGGAGGAAGTGGATATCTGTCGGTGCAAGTCATCTATCTGTCTTGGTTCTATTTTAAATGTTGTATCTCTTACAAGAAAAAAGTTTTATTTCTTCCTTTCTTCTTAAATGTAAACTTTCTTAAACTGTCAATAAGATAGTTATGAATTTCTTCTACCCTCTTCAGTCTTCCCGGGTTCATCCACATAAAAGTATTGGCTGCAACTATTATTATTGTTATTATATATTTTTATTTGTTGCTTTCAAGTTTCCATTTCTCGAAGGAAATACCTGGCCTTTCATCCACCTTATCTGTTACAACCTCCATGAAATTCATAACAGCTGTTTCAA
The DNA here is from genome assembly GCA_004025045.1 of Sigmodon hispidus. NCBI lineage: Eukaryota > Metazoa > Chordata > Mammalia > Rodentia > Cricetidae > Sigmodon > Sigmodon hispidus. Next base: position 106,800 of record PVIH01005158.1, on the reverse strand, counting down.
CAGGGCATCTTCTAATTCTACACTTGGAACATCACTATGGGCCAAAAGGTCCCATTTTATCACAATTTTGTAAAAACTACATTGTAGAATAAAACATGATTCTGCATTTTTCCAGGGGAGGCTCAAGCCTCCTGCTGAATCCATTAATGAAGATGAGGGATGCCCATTCAGAGGTGTCCTGCTCAGGCTGAATCCATTAATGAAGATGAGGGATGCCCATTTAGAGGTGTCCTACTCAGGCTGAATCCATTAATGGAGATGAGAGATGCCCATTCAGAGGTGTCCTGCTCAGGCTGTGTTCTGTCTGTCACTGTGCTCCATTATCTGTGACCGCCTCAACCCCAACTTCCAGCTCTGTCTCTATTTTTCTGTTTTTTAATTTTTATTTCTTTTAAATTTTACTCTTTTGTTTTTTACTTTGTTTTTGTTTTTTGTTTTTTGTTTTTTGTTTTTTTTTCAATACTGAGCTTCTCTGTGTAGCCCTGGCTGTCCTATAACTCACCCTGTAGACCAAGCTGGCCTCCAACTCAGAGATCTGCCCATCTCCGTCTCTGCCTCCCGAGTACTGGGTTTGAGGGCCTGTGCCAACACTGCCTAATTAAAGTTTACTTTTAAATTCATTACATTTTGAAAGATGAAACTGGGTGTCTGAAAACCATCATGAATAAGAACAATACTATCTGGAAACATGTTTCTCATGTTAGAATTGAGTTTGAGAAGAAGGTATCTCTCTTGATGAACAGAGGACCTGCAGATCTGCTGAGAATCCATTAGAGGAAATAAACGTCTCTGAACACAGAGGAGAGGGATTACAAAGTATGAGATGGCTTGCTTTAACATGAAAACGAGAGACACTGGTACCATTTGCAAAACTGTGACCTCATCCCTCACCCAGATTTATCACTGGTACTTAAGAAAAAAGTTCTGTGTGCAGCTCTCCCCAGATTACTATTATGTAGTAAAAAGCAAAGTAGAATTAAGAGGTGAAATGTTCCACTGGGGACACCACTGTTCTTTGCTCCCCAGTGAGATCGTGTCATCTTACGAGAGACATTAAAATTACCGACCTCCAGAGAAATCAGCTAAAGACATTATTTATTTACATGCTAGCTCTTGGACTAAATCTGCTCATGCCTCTGCCTGGGTAGTGCTTCTTTATTTCATAGCCTTAGAATATACTGGTGATTAGATTGGTCCTAAGTATTAGAAGGAACCAAACCTGATGACCAGGTGAGGTTTTGGGTAGCCTCAGGTTATACACCCACTTCTCACCATCCCACTCAGCCAAGATACTCAATGAGGAAAATTTCTTTTTAGACTTTTAGTTGAGGCTTGAAAAATAATCAGAGAAGAGGTAAGTTCTAACTTGTGCTAACTAAAGGCTCTGTTTTACCTCTTTGATATGTATAAAAAAATAAAATTATGGTTGGATGACTGGCACGTGTGAGTTCTAAGCTGAGAAATTTAAAATAATAATATTACATACTTTATATTTGTGGAAATGAAGTTTGTAATAAAAACATTGCCTCTTTCACCATAAGCTCACATTACTAAAAAATATCTACATAGTCCTAGGGAAACTGTCCAGATTTGACCTTAAACATCATAAAATTAATGATGTTAGTTCATAAATGTGTCTCTTGCCAGTTACAAAGTGCCAGTTGAGAATATGGGGAATAAAAGTTTCCATTATGTATATTTAAAACAAATAATCGTGTCTGTTTCCTTTTCCTGGCTCCAAAACACCTGGTAATATAATTTCTAAAAGCCAAGAAAACAGACTATCTGTGACCAGTAATCATATCTCTGTGTGTAATTCACACAGGAGCAATACTCCTGCCCATTTGTCTGCTAGAGGGTGTTCCCAAAACTCATTTTGTTGAGGGGAAACTGGGGAAGCTGAAGCCTGTTCTATGTTCTTTTAAATTTAGGTTTTACCCCTCATTTATATCACTGGAGAAATTTATCATAAACAGATATTTCTTTGGTTGTTACTAAGATACAAAAATATTGATGGGAAACGGAAGTTAAATCTGCTTGGTGAGAAAGCTGGCTTAACTCTTGTCCCTTGCGCCAGACTCCTGCAGGACTATTTGTGTGTCTCAGTAATGACAGCTTGGCATCTGAGACAGAGGTCCTCTGAGGTCTCCTGTTTCTTTACTTCAAAGAATATTTCCTTTTCTACTGGCTTTTTCTCAACAGAGATGCAAAAGTAGTGATGTTCTATTAAACATTTTAGCTGCAGGTGTGAGCCCTGAGCTCTGCTTCATAATCTTTCTATTTTACAACAGCAATCTATAATTATCATTATGTTTCGCTAAGAGCTACCTTGCATTAGCTCAAATGTTCTCCAGGCTTTTGTTCATCACGGTCCCATAGTTTCCTCCATGCCCCTTGCACAAAGCACTGACATCCGGTGTATGACACTCTTCTCTTCCCTGGGGTACCAGCTTTTTCTCCCTGTACCCTTCATAGTGCTTCAGTCAGAATTATGACCCACGGTAAATGATGCTGTCCAGTTTAACCTCAGCTTATACTCACCTACATGAAGCAGGACCAGTTTGACCTTGTAGATGGTAATGAGGGCAATGTTGGTGAAATTGAGCTGTAGAACAATGACCAACCAAAGCATGTTCTTCCCTGTATGTAAGGATGGTCATGTACTTCTAGTTCCTGGACTTAAATATTATTTATCTCTCACCCAGTTTTAGGATGATTATGCTAATGCTGTACATGAGAAAATAGATGCATCTTCCAGGTGTGCCCTCTCTGAAGATGATTGCCCACAAGATAATAAGGGTTCACACTTACTGGTATTTATCCACACTTAGTGCTATCTGCTCACCAGGTTTCTCTTCCCTTCACTCCTTGCTTCTCCCCTGACCACTGACCTGAGTACAATGACTTGAGCATTCATCACTATTTTGGGAACCATTTGATGATTCCACAGGATTGCCTATTAACTCTATAATGGCAAAACACAGATACGTAGACTATCTGCTTCTGTGATTCATGTAATAAGGGAGTCTTAACTCTGTTATTCTTCCCCTGGAGGTATTGCAGACATCACTACTAACTCAGACTTCTCTTTAGTATTTCTTTACGTTTTCTTCCCTTAATTGTCTACTTAGGCTTTCCTTCCTCATTCCCAAGGTAGTCTTATCTGATGTAACCAGTTTCCAAAATCCTTATTTTCTTCGTGATTCATGTGTCAGTGATCCACAAGTGAACATTGCCTGCAGAAGACAGAGGAGGGCATCAGATCTCCTATAACTAAAGTTACAGTGGTTGGTAGCTGCTACCTGGGTGCTAGGAATCAAACCCAGATGCTCTGGAAAAGCAGCCAGTGTACTTGACTAATGAGACATCTCTTCAGTCCTCAAAATTCAATGTTTATGCTTGGTACACAAGGTGAACCAGCAGATATTATAGCCATGGCTCCTACAAGCCATAGTTGAGAAGGCTCTTCTGGACTGTTGTGCAGATGCCAAGGAGTTCCTGTTGTGCCCTGATCCTCTAAACCAAGCTGAATCAGGCAGATGTGAGTATAAGGAGGGTGACTGGAAAAAAATAATGATGCACCTGATTACATAATGTGTATGAATATTAAACATAGGTATATAATGATGGTGTTTGTGCCCTATAGAAAATGTGGACAGTTGGGTGGTATTTTCTTTTGTCTCTCCTCATGCTTCAAGGGTGAAAATATAGGTGGGTGATTCTAAATGTAAAAATTATGTGACTTGTCTTACTCAGAACTTAACAGAAAGATGAGCTCTTCCAGTCACAATAGGGCTAGCACACATAAGGCCTGGAGACTATGGCAGCATTCACCAGGCCTACACAGGTCTAAGTCAGCTGGGGTCCTGGCTAAGGGGGAAGTAGACATGAGCTCCATCCGTAACCACACTTAATGTCCAGCAGCAGATGGCCAACACAAAACAAACTCAGTGCTTTTGTAGGGTTTTTGTCTCATATTGCTTTGTTTGGGAATGTTTTTACCTTGTTGGTCTGGTATTTGATGGATTGTGTGTGTGTTTCTTGTGCTTTTTCTTTGTTTTTTCTTCTATTCTATATTATTATTATTATTATTATTATTATTATTATTATTATTATTTGCCTGCCTGTTTTCTAAAACTGAGAGAAAGAAAGTATAGAGTTGGATGGATAGAGAGGTAAGGACCACCCGGATGGAGAAGTAGAAGAGGAAATTGTGCTCAAAATATATTGTATGAAAAAAAAACATTTTCAATTTAAAAAGAAACTAACCTGAAAAAAATCTTGAGGCTGCTGCAGACCCTGCCCCCTAATAATGAATGGCATAAGAGGTGTTTATCAGTCATCTAACATACTTTTTCTCATCAATACTCACCAGTCTTTGGTCCCTCATAGCAATAGCCAATCTTGGACCCAAAAGGAAACTCATCAGCCTTTTCTGCCCCCTTCCTTTCTGCCCTATAAACACCTGGCTTGTGGGTGGCAGACTATGATTCTTTTTCAGTATTTTTCCAAGAAAATAAAACTTTTCACTGGCCCCCTCAAAGAATCTTGGAGAGATGGCTCAGCAGTTAAAAGCACATACTGCTCTTGCAGAATACCCACATTCCATCCCCAACACCCAAATCAGGATCTCACAAGCCAGATCCAGAATACTGACCATCTTCTGGTCTCAGCAGGCATCTGCACTCACAGGCAGACACACACACACACACAGAATTTAAAATCCAAGGGGGATATTATTTTGTTTTTGTTTCTTTGTTTTAGAAATCTTTAACATTTCTATATTCTTTTAGTGTCCTATATTGCAAAATTGTGTGTTCTAAAAAGCCAAGAAATAATTTATTCTTACACCCCAAATTAACTCTAATTTTACCAGCCATATTGATTCCACATACCTGCAGAGAAACATACTGGCCTGTGTTTCTACCAGTTAGGAACTGGATTTTGTTCAAACGAACTAGGCATCCTAGTATGACAATTTAAAAATCATATGAGATCTATACTCCTCTTTGGGAAGTTAAAAAGAAAAGGTCTAAATTCTTTTTTAAGATTTATTTATTTATTATGTGTACAGAAGAGAGTACTAGATGTCATCATAGATGGTTATGAACCACCATGTAATTGCTGGGAATTGAACTCCAGAAGAACAGTTAGTACTCTTAACCCCTGAGCCATCTCTCCAGCCTCTGAAAAAGTCTAAATTCTATCAGAGACTATTCTAAGGTTTTGATAACTTTGTATCTTCTATCTTTTACAGAGACTGAATTGGTCAACTATTAAAAGAATTGTACTAAATATCCCAAGTTACATGTATGAGAAACTGCATAATAACAAAAAGCAATTGCTTCCTTTTTATAAACACCATTACATACCAGAAACACTCTCATGTTTGGTATGTATAGTTCAATTTTTTCTTATGTGAGAACTCTATTATCTAAACTGTAACTGTGCATATTTTATAAACAAGATGACTGGACCTTGGAGTTATAGACTTTTTAAGATCACATTAGTATAGCAGCTCATAGATATATATTCAAACAGTGTGACATCATAGTCCACATATACCAACATTCCTTCTGCCGCTGTATTAGAATTTAGTCTGGTGATAAATCAGCTGAAATAAAGCCAATGCTGAAGTGATGTATGTAAACAGACATTTTCTGTCCTGACCACTCAGTCCCAAATAACCACTCAGAGGCTGAATAGTACTTATAAATGCTCAGTCGATAATTCAGGCTTGTTACTAACTAACTCTTACACTTAAATTCACCCATATTTCTATGTATGCTTTTCCATGTGCCTCACAGCTTGTTAACTCTTTTTCTACATGTCCTGCTTACTAAGCTGCTAGCTAGAGTCTCTTTCTGTCTCTCTCTCTCAACTCCCCTGACTCTGCCCTCCTTTTTCCCATCATTCTCAGTTTGTCTTTCCCACCTAACTTCCTGCTAGGCTACCGGCCTATTACCTTTTTATTAACCAATGAGAGTAATACATAATCATAGTGTAGAAAAGGATTGTTCCACAGCAAATGTTCCTATGTATTTATCTGATCTTCTGACATCCATTTATCTGATTTTCTATTATCATCCATGCTTGGATGATTCAGTTCCATTTCTTCACAACTTCCTCATTTAAATCTGTCAAAAGGCTGTAACTGTTATCACATGCCAACAACTAAGAAAAGCAGGTCATTGAGGGTGTATCTCAGATGGTAGAGTGGTCACCTCATATACACAGTGCTCTGGGTTTGATCTCAGACACCATACAAACCAGGTTTAATGGAATACCCCTATAAACCAGGTCAGTCTGTGCTACACGAAACCCTGTCTCAGAAAGAAGGAAAAGGAGGTTAAAAAAAAAAAAGATTAAAACCAAATAAGACATTGTTCTTGCCCTGAAAAAACTTTAAAAACTTAAAAGATGGTACTAATCAAGAAATATTTGCTCTACTATATAATAGTTTTACAAGAACGTATCTGTGCTGTAAGGAACAAAATCAAATCGTGACCAGGAAGTAATGGGAGAAGAAGAAAAAAAGAATGGAGTGGTTTCTGTAGACTATGGGGAGACGGGACAGGGTGCACTGTGATTGGTCCATGTGTTTCCAAGAAGGCAGTAGTGTTGGCTGAGATTAATAGACACAATTAATAGATAATAAACGATTTTCCTTGCTTTACTTTCAGACATGCCCTATGTGTTTCTTTCCCCCATAAGATGAACAGAAACAACCTACTGTACAATAACAATGGCATAAGAAATGCCTTTTTTTCTGAGATCGCCTTTGGGATCTCAGCCAATGGCATCCTCCTGCTTGTCCTCATGGCCACGTTCTTTCAGGAGCACCGGCACAAACCCACCAACTTGATAACTGGTCTCTTGGCTCTCAGTCACATAGTGATGCTGCTGACCTTGGCCTTCATAGCTACAGACATTTTGGGGTCCCAAAGGTTTTGGGATGACTTCACATGTAAATCGGTTATTTCCTTGTACAGGCTGATGAGGAGTGTCTCCATTTGTGCTACATGCCACCTCAGCATCCTCCAGGCAATCATCCTCAGCCCCCGAAGTTCCCGTTTGTCTAAATTCAAACATAAATCCTTACATCACAACACATGCTGCTTTTTTTCACTGTGGACCTTCTACATGTCCATTAGTGGTTTCATGAACACCATTGTTGCCACTCCCAATGTGACTTACCACAATTTTATATTGATCACTAAATCTTGCTCCCTCTGGCTTCTTAGTGACTTCGTCAGACACTTACTTTACATGCTAGCTGCCTTCCGGGATGCTGTTCTTATAGGGCTCATGGTGCTTTCAAGTGTGTACATGGTGACTGTCTTGTGGAGGCATAAGAGGCATTGTCAGCATCTTCACAGAACCAGCATTTTCCCCAGAGCATCTCCAGAGCAGAGGGCCGTCCGTACCATTCTGCTGCTATTGAATTTCTTTGTGCTCATGTACTGTTTGGACTGTGTTGGCTCCTTCTTGAGAAATATGTGGAATAATGACCCAGTACACCGTTGTGTCCAGATGTTTGTGTCTAGTGGTTATGCCACACTCAGTCCTTTGGTGTTCATTAGCACTGAACAACACATAATTAACTTTTTGAAAACCATACATGGTGGATGTTTGATTATTCTGTGATGAACAAGCTTCCTTAACATGAACTAGCACATTGGTTTCAGAGTAATTAATCATGGCATACTTTACATGATCTCTGTGTTGGATACAAAATACAGTCATAGAAACATTTTCTCTCTTAAATATATTTTTGATATATGCATCAAAAATACATAGTCTACCATTCAGACCTACATCATTCTGAAATAACACAAGTGACTAATAATTTTAGTTATGATCAGAAGGAAGACTCAATTCTTATAGCATAAAATAGCTTACATATTATATGTGAGAATTTATAACACTTTTTAATACGTGACTAGTCATAGTGGCCTATATTTTACTAACCATGTAAGTAAATTATTATCTTGAATTACCATGCTATATACTATAATTTACAGATGTAATGAAAATCCTGTAAAAATATAGATGGCTTTTTTTTTTTTTACAGAAATATGCTTGAAAATCCTAAAATCCTCCATTAAAAGATACCATTTTGTTTGAGGGTATCCTGCTAAGTATGGGTGCCACTGCCCTGACAGTGTTGGGGGGGAGCACATTATACCTTAGCACTGGGGAAGTGAAGTCAGAAAGACCAGGAACTGAAAGCCAGATTTAGCCACATAGTGAGTTTAAGGCCAGCCTAGGCTACATGAGACCCTGTTGAGGAAGGAGGAGGGGTGAGGGGAGCAGGGGAAGGGGGAGGAGGGGAAGAGGAGGAGGGGGAGGGGAGCAGGGGAAGGGGGAGGGGGAAGAGACAACTGGATCCCTGAAAAACATTAGCCAGCTACCTAGCTGAATTGATAAGCTTCAGGCTCTGAGAGACCTTGTCAAAAAAAACAGGTAGAGAGTAATCAAGGAAAGACATCCACTACACAAGCTCAGAAAAGAGAAAAAAAGTAAGTTCGCTGTAGTTGGACATTTCTCTCCCTCACTGGTGCTAGAGGGCAGCACCAGTGAGTCCCTATAATACTCATTTCTTATAATGCTTCTGGGAGTGAACATCCATGTGTGAATGCTGCAAAATAATGTATTCTTAACCATCTCAGTGAATCTTTTCCTTCTTGGGAGTGTCTTTTCTTGAAGATTGAGGTAACACTGAGCTCAATTTTAAGTATAAAATGTATGTTTGTTATGAAATGCAGCAAACAACTTGCTTAATATTACTTATAAATGCTTGGCCATTACCTCAGGCTTGTTACTAGCTAAGTCTTACACTTTAAATTAACCCATATTTCGATTTATGTTTTACCTTGTGGGTGACTTGGTGTCTTTTCTCAGTAAGGCATTCTCACCCTGCTTCCTCTGCATTTGGTTGGTGACTCCTGACTCTGCTCTTCCTCTTCCCAGAATTCCTCTGGTCTGGTCTTCCCTATACTTCCTGCTTGGCTACTGGCCAATTAGCATTTAATTAACCCAATTCCAGTGACAAATCTTTGCAGTGCACAAGAGTTTTATCCCATAGCAGCAGGTCAATAAGAATAAACATGGGAAATATTTTAACTAAATTAAGAAACATAGTGAATTCATGTGGCTTTCACATGACCCCTCCAGGATGCTGCACCAAGAACATCACCTCACTTCTGTTATTTTCTTTCCAGAATCATATAACCAGTCTGAAAATACATGCACACACACACCACCACTACCACCACATAAAACACAAGCCAACACATGTTCTACAAAATGTTGGGCCAGCATTTATTTATTATTGTTATAAAAATCAAGAAAAATAAGGGAAGGCTGAATTCCATCCTCAGAGCTCGCCTAGATCAAGTCAGGTGTGGTAGTGTATGCTGATGACCCTAGTGCTGGAGAGACAGAGACCACCAGATCCCTGGGAGCTCAGTCGGCAGCCAGGCTAGCCAGACTGGTGAGTTCCAGGTTAGTGAGAAATCTCATCTCAAAAAACAAGATGGAAGTTTCAGGAGATGGCTCACTCCTGGATCTTTATTTTTCACATAAAATCTGGATGTAGTGGCAAGCAACCCTAGAGCTTGGGATGGTTAAATAATTAAGGGGGGGGCTAGAGAGACTGTACAGTGGCTAAGAGCACTTGCTGCTCTTCCAGAAGACCCAGGTTTAGTTTCAAGCACCCACATGGGCAGTTCATAACCACCTGTAACTCCAGTATCAAGGGATCCAATGCCCTCCTCTGGCTTCCATGGGTACTAAATGCACATGGTGCCAGACATACATGCAGGCAAAACACTCATACTCAAAACTCAAAAATAATTTTTTCCCAATGAAGCAAAGAAAAGAACCTCTTTTGTACAGTGGAACTCCAATTTGAAAGAGAGAAATACAAAAATCAGCAGTACGGGGTGTTGGTAAACTGAGTTACATGGAACAATCCAAGAGAAACACGTGAGGACGTAATAAGGCTTTGCAGCAGCAGGGTCAACAGTCTCAAAGGAATGAACCCCCGAGCAGCTTTGAAGAAGTGTATTTATTGATTGTTACACAAAGTTATGTTTAGGGTTGCTCAAGTTCCCAGACCAGAGTCTCTGATCTGATTTATGTGCATGGGAACACATGACCCACGCACCTTCTCTACCCTACACCTTCTCAGTGTGTACCATTTGAAGTGCTCGATAAGATAAGAACTCCAGGCTTGCCAGGAACATACTGTGCCTCAGTGTCATGCGAAGGCCATAAATCTTCAGAAGAAACATCTCCATAAATCTCAGGAAACAATCACTGATCAGATACAAAGATTTCCTCATGGCTTAGGTATGCCTAAAAACAATCCCAACACTGGTGCTCACGTCAGCTAAAATGGCTTTATCAATTTCCCCAATGTAGGCAGGAAACTACAGCAGTAAGCAATCCCCCTGTGTCAGCTTCCCAAGTGCTGGGATTAGCAGTGCAAGGTATATCAGACCTCTACTTGGCCTCTGTCATTTATTTTCTTCTATTCATAATTTTCTCTTCCTACCCTATCGCTGCATCACTGGAAATCAAAGTTAGTGCCTTGCGCATGCTAAGTAAGCCTTGTGCCCCTGAGCCACACCAGAGCCTGTTCTTACTATTTTTATTGCATTTTCCTTTTTGTTTCTAGCTTAACCCAAAAATATAGTTGTTGTTGTTGTTGTTGTTGTTTTTCAGTTTTAACTATTAAGTATAACACAGTAAGTATATTAACTCGGAATTCTAAGTAACCAGAAGTTTCTAACAGCTGAGAAAACACTTAACCCCAGAAATGGCTGACTTTGTTACTGACACCATGCCCTCCATCGTTTAAATGGTTTTATTCCTAGCACCTCTTTTCCTCACCCTGGTAGTACCTTAAAAACCTGGGAGCCAGCAGTCATGGAGAGATTCTGTGCCTGCAGCCTCAGGTGGGGGCTACCAGGCTGGAAGTTACACCCAGAGATCTAAGCGTCATTTAAGCTGTCGGGAATTTCCTGAGGGAAGTCAGAGGTAGTCTGCTTTGCCTTGCTTATATGTTACGGAGTATGCAAAAACAGTCAGTGACAATTATATACTCTTGCAGCCTCTTGAGGGGACAAGTGTTCCTACTGTAGATTTTGATAAGAATCTGACAGGGTCTTAACCTTTCCTGTGCTGATAATGACACTGTGCAGGTAGCAAGTCCAAAATAACCATCCTGCCCCAAGTGTTGAAGGAATGTCCCAAACCCACTGTCCCCAGGAGAAGAGACTAACAAGTTCTATGCTTTTTTAAAACATATTATTTCCATGTTAACGATGTTAAGTCTCTGCATAGTCACATGAGGTGAATGGATCATACCCAGCAACCCCTCTCCCTTTCGCCCTTCTGGTCCCCGATGCCATTTCCAGTCCCTAGTAAGCACTATTTAACTTTCAGTTGCATGTGTTCCTTTTCTTTTTAATTTTTAAATTTTATTGGATTTTCAATATAAGATCTCTCTTCAATACAGGGTCTCTTCAATACAAGGCCTTGGCTGTCCTGGGACTCACTTTGTAGACCAGGCTGGTCTTGAACTCAGATATCTGTCTGCCTCTGCCTCCCAAGTGCTGAGATTAAAGTTGTGCACCACTACCTAGCTATGTGCCTTTTTAAAGAAAAGAAAAAGGAAAGCAATTTCTAGGTAATAGCTAGGCAGTGTAGTAATAGAGCAGAGACTTCGTGGCTTCAAAGATGTTCCAGAATGAACTATCTGCACATCTCCAAAACCATTATTGTAATGGCCCAGTTAGGTGTCCTTTTGTCCCAAGGTCCTCAGTCAGGACACTGAGTTAGAAGATAAGGAAACTTATGAAGACATGAAAAAGGAAAGAAATTCCTTCCCTGGTGTCCAGGTTTACTTTCTGTTGCTGTGATAAACACCATGACCAAAAGCAACTTGGGGAAGAAAGGGTTTATTTGGCTATTGATTACAGTCCATCATCAATGGAAGCTAGGGCAGGAGTTTAAACAGAAACTGAGGCAGAGATCACGGAGGACAGCTGCCTACTAGCTTGATTTATTTGGCTTGCTCATTAGAGTGGGTGCCTGTGTTTAGCTTTGGCATCATTAAACAGCCCAGATAACCAGCCTAGGCATGGTACCACCTACAGCGGGCTGGTCCCTCTCCATCAAATAGCAATTAAGAAAATGCCTCACAGGCTTGGCCACAGGCCATGACCAGGGCAATTCTTCAGCTGTGGCTCCCTCTTTCCAGGTAATTCTGTTTGTGACATGTTGAGAGCTGAAGCTAAGCACGACAGCTATTATTCTGGCTGAAGCCTCTTGCCAGAAAAAAAAAAAAGAAAAAAGAAAAAAGAAAGAAAGCAAGAATTTCACCACAATTAACAGCTGTTTTTCTTTTGAATTTTCTATGTCCTAGGGATCCTACCAGAATCCTCTTTCTGCAGGAAAGGGGCATGTATGAGGAACTCCCTGTGCAAATTTAGTGGCATCTAGATTTACTTTACCAGATTATTATTCTAATTGAGGACCCTCTGCAGTGGCTCTGTAACCTGCCTTGTCAAAAGAAAAAGAAGAGGGAGGGGAGCTTCCTTAGCAATCTTCTGAGGTGTTCCTTGAGAACCATATGTATATTATGCTAGGGCAATTAATTGTTCCTCTCCCTTGAGAAGCCCAAGCCCAACTTGGGCGTGTTTGTCTTTCTGAGTACATCTTCTCCCAGGCCCAAGCTTCAGATGTCTTTAAAAAGATCTCCAGATCTACTTGGAACAGGTTATGCCTGAAATTCCTTTTGGCACTAAAACTACGAATCCCAGTTTGGCTTTTCAGGGTGACAATGTGAAACTGTCTCTGTCCTCTCACCACTGACAGCATGCCCAGAGATGATGTTAAGAACGATTCGGCAACAGGCGCATAGCCATGGTGGCAACATTAGAGTGGGTATCTCTGGAGCCGGTGCTTTGCGTCCACGTGTACTGTTTGCAGTCTTGGACAGAGCATATTGGAACTGCAGCATTGGACTGGAAAGGAAGTGGGTTCCCAGCAGACTTGTTTGTTCACTTCTATAACCCTACTTTCTCACACTGTGCATGAAAAAAAATAATTTTTGCTTAAAAATAAAGCAGTACTTTGCATATATAAGATTATGTTATAATAATGTCAAAACACAGATTCCCCACCCTACCTACTGCAGGTGTTTGTGCGGCTCAGATGAAAAGAGATCCTGGCAGTCGGGAGCCCAGGCATACTGAGCGCTGCAGCTCAAATGGAAAGGTATTCAGGCAGTCGGGAGCCAATGACCGCCACAGGCCACAGTAAGCCTAGGTAGCAGCTTACAGCCCTGCTTCAGGGAAAGGCTTCCCCAGTGTTAACAGCTCTGTTCTGGCAGAGAGGCCTCCCCAGTGAGGTGGTTACAGTCCTGCTCCGATTTCCCAGAGTGTAACAACTGCTCTCCACTGGGGAAGGGTTCCCTTCCCTTCTCCACTGCTCTCTGTTCGGGGAGTATAACAACTTGGCCCAGCCAGGGAAGGTTCCCTGGGCCGGAGAGTTACGCTTCTCTCCCTCAGCTGATCTCTGTCCAAGCCTGGAGAGTGTGGCTGCCTCATCCTGGGCTGGGAGAAGACAGCAGGAGCGGGGTTTATAAAGGGCTTCTTGGGGGCAGAACTTTCTAAGGAGGAGACTTCCAGGGTGGGGATTGGTGAGATATTTTTACCTTTTTATCCTGATTGGTTTTGGTTTCAGGGCCAAAATGTTTCTTTCACTGGCTCTTTGGGACTTTGGGGCTCTAATTTTGGGGCCAGGGCACATTTCTTTCACTGGCTCTGATTCTAGGGCCAAAGTGTGTTTCTTTGGTGCTGATTTCAGAGTCAGGGCACATTTCTTTTCAGTTCTGGGTTTAGGAATAAAAATTTTTCTTTCACTGGCTCCAGTCTTAGACCCAGGGTGGGTTTCTTTCACCAGCTCTGAGTTCAGGGCTACTGTGGGTTTCTTTGGCTGGCTCTGGTTCCAGGGCTAGGGTGGGTTCCCACACACACACTGACTCTGATTTTGGAGCCATGCTGCGTCTCTTTCACTGACTCTGGTTTCAGAACCAGGATGGGTTTTCTTGGCTGGCCACTGTCCCCTACACTGACCCTCTGCTTTTTTTGCTAGCTGTGAAGCGCTAGACATGTATCTTTATCTCTCCAGCCCCAACTCAAGCTCTACTAAAAAGGATATTAGTTTTTAGGAAAATTGACTATCATGTTTTCTTTTTGAGATTGTGTACCATATACTCTAGGCCACCATACATGGTGGAGATTGGCCCTGAACTTATGGTCCTCCTGAATTCATGTTGGAGTTACAATTGTGTAACACCATGTTCAGTCTAGGCAGAGCACAGTATCAACCCCGAGGCCTTGTGCACACCATGTAAGCGCTTTACCAATTGAGCTACATCCTGGCCCTTCAATGTAAATTTAAGGGATTTAAGCTGTATTCCAAAATGCTGGAAAACTGAAGAGAGGGGGATCACTACCAAGTGATAGAAAAAAAAAAAAGAGGAGAAAAAAAAAAACACAAAATCTAGCACACACACACACACACACACACACACACACAAATTAGTGTTGGGAACATCACTTCTTTCCAAACATAGATGGGAGAGAGAAAAGACAGGAAAAAGGGGAGCATGGGAAGAGGAAAAGGGAAGAACTGAGGGGAGGAAGAGGAGGAAAATGAGTTTGTGTGTATATATGTACGTATATACATATATAAGTATGTATATGTATTGTGGTGATATACTGTGCATCAAATAAAGATGTCCTCTAGATCAGAGGACAGAGACAGCCACAGTTAGCCATAGAGGTCAGTCAGTCAGGGGTGTCACACACCTGTAATCCTAGTACTTGGGAGGCAGAGATCTGTGTGGATTTCTGTGAGTTCAAGGCCAGCCTAGACTACATGAGATTAATCCAGTGCAAAAGAGAAACAGACCCAGGTAGTAGTCAAGCACACCTTTAATCCCAGAACTAGGAAGATCGAGACAGGAAGTCAAGTGGCTGGACAGAGGGAGACTATAGGGCGGGAGGAGACAGGAGCTCACCCCTTTGCTTCCCCTGTCCAGTCTGAGGATTCGTGAAGACTGGATCTTCCCTCCTTGGCTGAGGAGCTGGTGAGGTGAGAACTGGCTGTGACTGGTTCCTTCCCATCTTTCACCTTTTACTTCAATGTCTGGCTCTGGGTTTTTATTATAAGACCAATTATGATTCATTCAATATCATATATTTAATCTTAAAAATAAAATATTTTGAATTAACAAAAGACAAAGAAGCAAGTGCAACAGTAGCAGTTGCTAAGTTTACATGTTTGTTGTGTTCACCAAATGTGTATTTGTTACCACATCTCCCCAAGACTAAGAAGAACATCACGAGATTTGCAATAACCGCCTTTCTTAAAATGCATGCTCTGGCATTGCACTTACTTACGCTATGAAGGATGATAAGTTCACTTGTGCATGCTTTCTTCCTTGTTCCATCCAACATACAGCTGGTGGCTGCAGTTTTACTGCCAAGCTCTTGTACTTTCTATTCTCTTGGCCTGGATTATTTGGAGGTATTGTAGCTCCTAGTCCTGTGGACAATTCCCTTTCTGAGTGTCTTGTGTAGACCTGTCTCCTGGTTGGCTCTGGGGCAAGTGTTAGGCAGGCAAAGCCTGTGGGTGCTCAAAGAGTTTGTATGTGCTAAGACAGTTAAGGAGGAGAGATTATTCCCTTTAGATGGAACGTGCTAGAGTTTGGATTTTCTATGCCCCCACAATGCCCATGTACTTGAAGGCTTTGACCTCAGCCCATGGTACAGCCTATAGGAGGTAGAGCCTTGTGGACAAAAATTTGGCCAGTGGGGGCATGCTCTAGAATAGCGATATTGAACACCCCTTCCTGTCTTTCTTTACTTTCTGACTGCCATGAAAGGTACAGGTTTAGCGTTACCACTTGCCCCCATAATACACAGCACTCGCTGTACACCAGGCATCCTAAGTGCTCTGCTGGAGTGTCTCAGGTCTTTGAACAACTCAAGGTGGAAACCATGCTGATCCAGACGCAAATAGGCCATTTTATTTCCAAAGGTCAAGAGTGATGATAGATGATGAAGTAAGAACTCCAACCCTTCCCCTGCCCTTATTTACAACATGTTTAGGAAGGTTTAAATGTCTGTTAGTAACAATCCCGGAATGTAACTCCAGGGCCTTAAGCAACCTTGACTTTTTGTCTCCAGCAGGTGGCGCCAAAGCAAAGGAACAACAGACCAACCTTTGCTTGCAGTTTGGCTGAAAACAGAACTGGAACCAACTCAAGATCTATGTTCTTTCCTTTCCTGGATCCAAACAGAATGTGCCAATGGGAAGAGAGGTCCTGGGTCAGCACTGCCTGCTAAGAATAGACTTCCCACAGTGAGTGCCACTGAGCCAAAGGGAAGTTTACGTGTCCCTGTGTCTTAGAATAACATTTCCTCAAAGTGGAGATGATACAAATTTCCCTAAGGATTAAATGGCCTGGAAATTATTATCTCAGAGAGCACCATATAAATTAAAACAAGCCAGAATCTATCTTGGATCATAAAACTAAAAGTCCCAGAACTGAGACCTCACCCAGGCTCAGCTGACCCAAGGAGCATGGTCTGTCCCTGAAGGCATGGTCCCGTAGTGACTGAAGCCCTGTGCAAGTGTTGTGGGCAGCAATGGAACTAAAGAATTCTTACAAGGATCTTATGCTGCAGTTGGGGCGTTAGGGTGGTTTGTCTGTCCGTTTTTAACAGTTTAAGACACGCCCTCACTATATACTTGAGGCTAGCCTCAACCCTCCAAACATTACCATTACAGACATGTGCCAAGATCAGCTCAGACACAATGAGGTATCATTTACCATTATATCTAACAAAAATTCCAGATGGCCTTACCCAATACTCTGAGACCGGTTATAAATGTTTATAGTCAGTCCATTGAGACCTAACCACTGTCTTGGTTTTTACAAGACTCCACAAAGATACCGTCACCCACAAGTCAACAAAAAACAACCCTATAAAAAACTATGCCCTTCTCCCAATAAGTTTTGTCCTCTAAAAATTATAATTGTCATTCTACTAAAGTAATTATAAGTTATAAATTAATTTATAGTTATAAATTAAAAGTAAAACAATAATATAAACTCAAAATCCCTTTAAAAATAAATAAAACAGGGGGGCTGGAGAGATGGCTCAGCGGTTAAGAGCACCGTCTGCTCTTCCAGAGGACCCGGGTTCGATTCCCAGCACCCACATGGCAGCTAACAACTGTCTGTAGTTCCAGTTCCGGGCAAACACCAAGGCAAATAAATAAAATGAATAAATAAAGTTTTAAAAAATAAATAAATAATAAATAAATAAATAAATAAAACAAATATCTACCTATAAACAATTATTAACCAATTATAAGCCATACACAATTTATACTAATATAGATTCTTATATATTGATATAAATATAAAATAATTTTTTATATCTAAAGATAATTTATATATTAATACAAATTTAAATCTAAAATTATGTTTAAAATAATTTACATATTGACACAAAATTAAATCTATAATTGTCATATTTTACATATGCCTCTACCTCTGTTTAAACTATTTTACACATTAATACATATTAAACATATTGTTTTCATTTTCCCTATATAATTTCTTCCTCTGTTTAATTATACTAGTTATAATATATATATCCCTATTTCTGTTTAAGATATTTTATATACCTCTGTATAGATCTTTTATATAATGATATATATTTAAGATATTGTTGTCATTTTGTACTATGCATTTACCTTTGTTTAATGTTTATATAATTGTCATACTTGAAGTCATTATTCAAAAACTATACACCCATTTATAAATTGTGTACTTTCAAAATATAAGCTTCAGTCTTTAAAATGATAAAAGTTACAATTCACAGTTACTTAAGTTTGCCATATACTAGTAATGTTGTTTAAGTTTCTCAGATATATAATAAAATATATCAGATAGACAAGAGTCTTCAATTACTTCATAGGCCTAAAAAAATAGGACATATAATGTTTTATTATTCAAAATTCAGCTCTAAAAGACAAAATCATACCTGACAAAACCGTTTCTTTCCCGAGATAGTGTTAGACATCAAAGACACTCCACAAAAAGTTTGTCTTCCTTGACAAATAATGGCCTATTAGGCAAAAACAAAACTGCCTTGCCTCAACTTTTAATAATAAACACTCTGTTCAATCCAAACAAACAAGACAAAAGATAAAGACTACTAAAACCTACCAAAACAAAATAAAACAGTTTCTTAAAATATCCTACTTCTAAAGAGACCTGTCAAATATCCTAGGCCTATAGCCAAAAAAGATAAATACTCCAACTTCACAAAAAAGCAGTAAGTGACTGTCCAGGCAACCGACTGTCACTGTCCTCTCCTAAATTTTAAAAGTTACTCATGCTTTCAGCTTATTCAGATAATATATTTTCCTTTTCAAGTCTTAAATAAAATTAAAGACCAAATAACTAAAATTACTACCATCTCATATCTTAGCTAAAAACATTTAATATTAAATTCATATTGTTCAAGATAGAACTTTAAACTAATTCCTATATATTACCACTTACCAATATTCTAAATATTTAAGATATATTTTATGTTTGTTGTTTATTAGTTGTAGCTTGACCTTATGTCATTTGCCTTCTCCCTCTCCTAGAAATTACCTTATAATTATTTCTATTATATATAGTCTTATACTTAAGTTTGAAACTTTCTTAGACAAAGAGAGAGATGTGGCAGGTTCAGGCATTATTGAGGGAGACCTAGAGGCGTGGCTCTGAGGTCTGGAGGACCCTACATGGGGCGTGGCCCAGCCCCCTTTGAAGACCCGTTGCACGGTTGCATGCTGCCTGCCTTTCCTATTTGTTTGTGCTCTTGGTTCTTGGAGGGATGGTGGTTTCCACCACCACATGAAACATTTCAACCCTCCAGAAATTGCCCTGAGGTTCAATCTTGTATCAGTGGGTGTTTCATATAAACCCCTTAATAAATATTAATCCTCTTATATAATCAGATGCCAATAAATAATTCCTACAATATTGAGGGAAGTTGTTTCCTCTGTTGCATGCCGTCCTTGTGATGTTCTGTGCTACCACAGGCCCAAGGACGGTGATGGCTTGAGATCTCGGAAACGATGAGTAGAAACAGACTGCTCTGCCCTGCAAGTGAATTTGTCTCCGTAACAGACACCCAGCTGACACAGCAACCTTCATATCTAATATAGGCTTTTTTATTTTAGCCACAAAATCTTTGAGTTATTCAATAGACTATTTAAAAGTTCAATGGTTCAAATCCCAGCTCAGTCATGTGGGAGCTTAGAAATTTATATATTTCTTCAATCGCTCAATGATTTATATTCCTCATACTGTAAAATGATGATGGTGGTGATGATAACAATAATCCCTAGGCTGGATTGATTTATCCAGCTGTCTGTCTCAATGTGCTTCTCTATCCTGTGACCTTATTTTGTTCCGATTCCCTCCTCCATGAAAGTATTCGCACTGACCTCCTCCTCTGTGCTCAGGATCCGCCCCACTGTCCAGGTAGTGAACACTGTTCAGTGTTTGTGATGGATGGCTCCTTTCTCTAAGGTGATGATGGCATGTTGGAGACAGAGGGTGCACCTGAGAGATGTCCTAGAGGAGACCCCTCAGGCCTTGATGCTCACTCTGCCCATGGATAAGTCAGGAAGATGAGGAGAGAAGTAAGTTAACACGTAGCATGGGACTTAGTGTTGGTTTTGCACATGAGATCAGGTACATGCACACTACCAGGGCTACATGAGAGTTTACTCAGGAGAGTTGCCAGGCGAGTACAGGAACAGAGAAGCAGAAGAAACAGACTGTCACATAGCGTCTCCTTTTAAGAGAAAGGGTGGGCACGGATTTATGTAGCCACGCCTAGGGGGCGTGCCCTCCGAACACAGCAAGGTTCTGCAGGCGCCATGTTGGCTTTGCCATGTGGCTGCTACAAGTCAGGAATTATCTCACCCAGCACCATGTTGGATTCGCACATGGCGTGCCAGGAATCCTTACACTTAGCAGCTAGAGAGAGCAATGCAGGTACACAGGCCATTGTGCACAGCACCCCAGATGGCCAGCCTTGAAGGCTAGGATGGATGGCTACAGACCTGAACATCTGGAGAGGGTTTTGCACATCTGTCCGGTAACGGGGCTGTGACTACAATGACTTTTGCATATTTCTGGGTTTCCTCAAGGAATGGCTGTGGATGGGCTTTCTCTGTGGTGGTTCAGGGCTCCAGCAAGAAAGTGATCAGTCACAGCCAATAAACAAACATTATTTGTCATCCAAGCCTGCAATCCTTACACAATCAGGTCTTAGCTCAGAGGCCAGCCCAGATATGAGCACTGAGGCCACAGAGAATTCTAGTACTAAGAATAGTAGCAAATAAACGGTGCCACTGTGTTCTGAAAGCCTAACCCAACCCAGCCTGGCCCCCGTGTACCTCATCCTCCTCACCTGATTCCTGTGGAGTTTGTCCAAGACGCACAAACCAGATGAGTGCCATGTGACATAGCTCCAGTGTTTCATTATTAGAATCACAGTGCCTGCTTCTTGTAGGTCTGCACACAGACCCTCCTGCCTTCTGCCTCACTATTTTTCTGGAGCATAGCCCATCACCCTCCCTGAGCTTCCTCACAAAATGGCCCCCTTCCCCAAATGCCAGGACAGCGATCCCGTGCCCCTTAGGGCTCAGCCCAGCTATCCACCACAGATGTAAACTAGACCCTCCAACACCCAGTAACCTCTATCCTGTCCTTCTACTGTGTGCTATCCAAAGATGTGTGTGCTGGCTTATCTCCCCAGGAACTCCCTGGGAAGAATTCTTGCCTTCCTCATATCCACGGAGCCGACCATGGTGCCTGCATAGACCTTGGTAGTCCGTAAAGGAATCACTTCCATCAGGCAGTAGTGTGTGATTATAATTCACAAAGACATCTAGCCTCCCTTGTAGTAGGAAGTGAGAAAAGCAATCGTCCAGGGTTGGAAATAAGGTTTTTCGGTCTGACCACTCAGCAGCTGGTGACTTTTGGGGAAAGTCACCTCCCAGAGCCTCTTTTTGAAAAGTTATAACTTGGGAGCTGGAAAGGTGGCTCAGAGGTTAAGAGCACTGACTGTTCTTCCCGAGGTCCTGAGTTCGATTCCCAGCAACCACATGGTGGCTCACAACCATCTATGATGACATCTGGTGCCCTCTTCTGTATACTGTATACTTAATAATAAATAAATAATTTTTAAAAAAAGAAAAGTTATAACTTGAGCGCAGTGTTTCACCACTCCCTACTTTAAGCTGTATAGAAAAAGAAGTAGTAAGGCATGTCTTTTGGGTTGCTAGGGTTGCTCAAGGAATCCTGTCTAAATGAGTGATGGTGGACGACTGCAGTATCATCCATGTCCACCAGGTGGCGCTGTGAGTGTACACACAAGGGCCCCAACTTGCAACTTGGTGCCCTGAGGGCGCCGCTCAGTTAGAGCAGGGTCACCAGGCTTCAACCAATGCCAACAACTGTGGCTGGACCCATAGGAGTCTGCTACATTAGAGCACCTGCTGTCTGTCTTTCATGTAAGGGAAGATGGCTAAGGCATGTTTTCAGATGGTCACCCTGTTTGGCCAGAAGCGAGTTAGAAGGCAATCCCTCCCTGTAAAGTTGGGTTCCTGAGTTAATGCGGACCGTGAGGTTAGCTCCCATGATTCACTCCAGAGTAATGGAAGGAAGACCTCAGAGTAGAGAAGGGATAAGAAACTTTCTTATATGACATGATTATGAATAAATCTCTATCTAACTTACTGGTAAAACAGGGAAACACACATGCTTTTTGATGGTTAACTTTTACTTCTTAAAAATGGTCTTCGATTCTTTCTGTCTCCATTCAGCTGCACACCTCCACATTGCTGCATTCTATACATAGAACTACATCTTTCTTTATATACATACGGCCATACATTTCTGTACACAATTACATCTATTTTCATGTCTACACATCTTTCTTCTACATACTGAAGAGAGTAAACTTAGCTCAAGAAATGCCATTTTAGAGAACTATGCAGAACTAAAGCAGACAGAGCCCTGAGAAAGAGTCTCTCACCCCAGTAACCAGAGAAACTGCTGTTCACAGAGGGGCAGCATGGCCTAAGTTCTGACTGCAGAATCTATACCACCCTGACCCTGCTACCTGACCACCTCTAATCAAAATACACCACCATCATTCTTGGGCCCAGATTCCAGGAGATATTTCCCAGACTAGCTGTCAGCACACAGCCTTGCACTAGAGTAACCCCAAATTGTGGTTTTCCCCTTTAAAAGTGGCTGTCAAGCTCCCCTCGGGAGCCCCTCCTGATCTTGCTATGGCAAGAGCTGGACTAGGCTCCCTGCCATGGCCTGTATTTACATCAATAAACCTTGCTGTTGCATTCTGGACTTCTCCGGTCCCTGGTGGTCTCTCTTTGGGGGATTTGGGCTCAACAATACATTTCTCTTCTGCATCTCCTTTTATACATTTTCATCTTCCTTGCTTCCACACAGTTACAAATGTCCATACAGCCATAGCTATTCATCTCACAGACATAGCTCTCTTACAATATAAAGTTTTACACTGTTCTTACACATTCTCATAACAGCTCTTTGCAAGTTCCTATATGTAGCAGCATCTCTTTCACACAGCTTTATCTCTCTCATACACTCACACATATATGCTCTTTCTCCATCATTCCCTCACTCTTTGCTCACTCGCTCTTCATTCTCTCACATTTCTCTCACGCTCTCTTTAGGCTTCTTCTTCATTTCTCATTCAGCATGTATACACTCACATTCTGCATAGCTTCATCTCTACATTGCTGCTCTTCTTACACACTCTCATTCACAGATACTCATTTCTCCTTCTCCCGTCCCTCCTACATTGCTGCGGCTCCCTGCATCCTTAGCCAAACTTTGGGCAATTATATGTTACAATTTCAGGGCCCAACCCATTCTCATAACATGTGAAGTCATAAGGATTTTTTGTTTTTTTTTTTTTTTAGGCTAGTAAGGTCACAAAGACCGGCTAGTGTAAATGATTGGCCTTGAACATAACTTTTTCCAGACAGAGAATGACATTGAAATTCAGGACTTAACAATAACAGTAGCAGGTTGAACCTTGAGTGGTCAGGATACCTGCAGAAAGTCAGTTATTGGAAGCGGGTGTGTGTCTTAAACTGTCTGGCCTTGGTTTAGCAATAAACAACATCTGGGAATTAGTCTTTGTGTTTATTTTGTAGGGCCAGTTTAATCTGTTTGAATTTGTTCTGAAATCTACAATTAGTTGTCTTTGAGACTGAAAATACTGTTACTTTCCTGTGTCAGTAAAGAAGAATATTCTGGTATTATACATCAGAAATCAATTTTCTTGACTCTCCACAACTATAAATGTGCCCAAAGATGTAAAAATACACTACCAAAGGGCTGTGTAAAGAACCCCACAGCTGTTTTTATTAGAGAGGCACAGCAGTGGCACCTGAGGGAGTTACAGACAGAAAACAACCAGTATCCACAACCAGTCACCTCCATGGGCTTTGCCTAGTGGGACTACGTATGGTATGGATTTTGTTCCATGGGACTCCTCTGTTAGGAGCCAAAGCCTAACTTAGCCATATTTTAACTCCTACAGCTAGCCATTTACCAGCAGTCTATACCCTAGATAGCCAAATACCAGAAGACTACACACCTAATTGTTTTAAGCTAAACCATGACTCCAGGCTTTGTCCTCGACCCTCTCAGATCAGCAAGGTGATATTCCCCAGGCCCTCAACTGTTAACAGATAGATTTCCATATCAATTCTACCCTGTCTGTTACTTCCCCTCACAGGCTTGCCACCTTCTTTTGAATATCCCACCCCTTTCCTCCCAGCTACCTGCCTGGCAGAGATTCTGTATAAATATTGACTGTAATAATAAAGCTTCGAAGGACTTGATCAGAGAGATTTGTCTTGTCCTTCCGTTCTTTGTGTTTCTGCCTTCCATTTGCTTCGTTCTCAGGTTCAGGTCCACGCTGAAGACCCTGCTGGCCGGGGCACTCCTCCAGACCTTGCCTAGTGGGGTTCCCCAGCATAGAGTTATTCATATGGTAAGACAATCTGTAAAATCCTGGTTGTCATCTGCTGTGAAGGACCCTGGGTTCTAGGGCTTGACCCAGGTATTCAGTTCAGGTATTCAGCAGAGCACTCCCCCATGAGAACAAGGAACTGAAGTCTGTCCCAGGAAACAGAGTGACCCAGCCCAGATAGCCGTAATCAACTCAGATAGGACATAATGGTCTGGTCGAAGCTGTGATTAAAATACCTGATGTCTAACGTAACTCGGAATTCCTTTACCCACCCAGACATCTGGCCCGACCAGATGACTTCACCCTGGAAGACCCCCGCTCCCCTGCCCTGGTAGAACTGCCCTAGAAAAGGCCTGCGAGCCTTAGACTCCAGGTCGCTAGCTTCCCCTTTTGCTGGTGACCCACGGGCCCGTGTTCATTAAAGCTTCTTTTTGCTACCCGATATCGGAGTGAAGCTCTCTGTTTTGGGGTGCCGACTCTAACAGCTGTACATTCTGTAGTGGCCCGCAGCCCTGAGTGGAGTGTAGGGAGAACACTGATGTTCTTCCCCTCCACCCCAGTTCCATTTAGGGCAGGCGCTTCACGACAGTCGAACAGATTCAAGGGGTCACGACTGAGTCCGGATCATTCCTGACTCCAGAATAGCCTTTGGATCTACCAACTTATAAGTGAACCAAGAGTTGGGATGAGCATTTGTACCTGTTTTTCAGCACCAGTGCTGCCATGAACCCCCACACACTTCTCCCCAGCTCTAGCCCAGCAGTTGCTGTGCTCCCTGAGACTCTAGGGTACCCATTGTACGAGATGCCTGTCCTGCGCCTCCCAGTGAGCTATGATAATTTCCCCACCAAGCCTACCCTCTGGGATCAGCATAGCTAACCCATGGTCTCATCAACTTGGACTTTGACTTGGAAAAGGCAACATTGCCTGGGCCGTCTCTTTCTCAGGCTAGGCAAGACCTACCTCAAACTGAGTCAAGACAGTTCAAGCACCCTCGAAGCTTGTGTGCCTCTGCAAAATTGGTTCCCCTTGGGAGATGCAGAGATCACTGAACACCAACCTAGTCTTGGGAGAGACAGGTGGGCAGGTACAGCAGCAGGGAACCCACAAAGGTGTAAGCCCCAGGGCACACACAGCTTCACAGACATGGGCAAGGAGCCTGCCATGGCTCCATAGATAAGAGCTTCACAGGGATGCTCTGTCACCCAGGAATTAGTATGTATCTGATCGTCACAGGACTTCTGCAAGCTACAGAGACAACATATCCAGCAAGAACATCAGCCACAGCTCCCCTCTCCACACCCCCCAGTTCCCCCACCCCACCTCACCCCACCCCCGGCCAAGCTCAACAACCAGAGAGGAACTTCAGGCATTGGAGCAGATGCTTTGGACACACAGCAGCCACAAGTGGCAGGTGTAGCCAGTCTGTGTAAACTGGAACCCAGAAGGGACACTCACAAGCAGAAATGTAAGCCACCTCTCACAGTCCTGGCACGCTCCATATCTAGGGATGCTCAGTCTGAGCCTGTCCACACACTAAGCAAGTTCCTTCTCCCTCTCCCCCACCACAAATATCAAAGAAGAGCAAGAAGTACTCACAGCCCCCCAGGGAAACAAGCTCTATAAAGATACTCCAGCCCTGGAACTGGGCAACAGAGGCTGCTACAGAAGGTATGGAGCAGCCCTCAGATGCTTCCCCCACCCCCTGCTTAAGTCCAGGCAGGACTAGAGCTTCATGCCCAATGGCAAATGGTGACTGATGGCCCCAAAAGCAACTTGCATGGCATCTGCATGACCAGTTTTTCTTTGTGGCTGAGTGAGTGGGAAAAGCTTCAGCCAGGAATTGAGCTGTTGACTCTAAGGGACCATGGTGGCAGGTTAAGTGTCTTTAGACTCTTGGCACATCACATGGTGGCATGGCGCCAGTAAGATAAGAATTTCTGGTATGTAGCAGCCACATGGTAAGCCCACTATGGCGCCAGCAGAACATGCCACTTACAGAGGGCATGCCCCTAGGCTACATAAATCCATGCCCAATCGTCCTCTTAAAAGAAGCCTCCATGTAAAACTAACTCTAACTCTCTCTCTCTCTCTCTCTCTCTCTCTCTCTCTCTCTCTCTCTCTCTCTCTCTCCTGCTTCTCTGCCCCTGTACTCACCTGGCAACTCCCCTGAATAAACTCTGGTGTGGCTCTGATAGTGTGTATGTCTAATCTCAACATTTTGGTGCCGCCGTGACTTGGATAGGCTCTCTCCTGGGCTAGGTGCACATAGGCCAAGAGATCCTGATCCAGGACTCACTATCAAGCCAGCTTCCATCTGCCTCACTGCCACATGTTCAAACACCACCGGCCTAGATTAATAAGTTTTTTCTTTCCAGTTGGCATAAATGCAAACTATTGTCTCCAAAAGACTGTTGATTGTCTGGCTTTCCAGCAAGACTCTAACCTCACAGAGAATTACCCCCAGCCACGACCTTCACCGGTCACAGCTGTTCCTTCTTGCCTGACACTCATTTCTGGCCTTCCCTGCTATTGAAGCCTAGACTGGATCCTTGGATCCTGCTCCCGGACTCTGTCCCCAGGGCTCTGCCCTAATGCCTACTGTAAGTGCTGACGAGTTCCTATTGGTAGTGTGTTGGACGCCCAGGGTAGGTGCTGGTGAGTACCTGTGGTGACTAGCATTGGATTTTATGTCCACTCCTGAGAACTAAAGAGTTTCTAGGAGTGGCAAGCGTTGGTTCGGGCTTTGCCCTGACGCCTATCCCAGATGCTGAGTGTCTAGTGATAGTTAGCGTGGTCTTGACGCACACTCTCATGGTGGCTCGCCTTGTTTCAGACATTGTCCCAACACCTACTCTAAGGGTTGAGGAGTATCCTTAGCGATAGTTTGCGTTGTTCCCCCAGACCATTTGTTGCCTGCCACATAAAAATCTGTCTTCTGCTTCTCTGCCCTTGCTTGGAAACTCTCCTGAACAAACTCTCATATGGCTCTGCTGGTGTATGTGTCTGATCTCACATGCGAACCAACAGCAGGCTCACACACATGCAGCTCCCCAGTACTGCCTTTGGTCCGCTACTTTCAGGATCAGATTTGACCCCTCTCCCTTCCCACCATCCTCTGTTTTCTCAAATCCCTACTGCATGCACACACACACATACAATTTGATGACTACAAATTCAGATCCTCACAACCTAGTGGGAAGAGAGTGGCAATGCAGGACTGTACAAAATAGGGATGAATAGATTTTTTTTTTAAATGTATGTCTTTGCCTGTATGTATGTAAGTGCACTGCACGCCTGCCTTCTGTCTTCAGAGGCCAGCGGAGGGGCTGAGTCCCCTGCAACTGAGTTCTGAATGGTTGTAAGCTGCTGTGCGGGTGCTGGGAACCTCTAAGTCTTCTCTCTGGCCCCACAAACTTTTTTAAAAGATTGTATTTTATTTTTGATTGTGTGTGTGTGTGTGTGTGTGTGTGTGTACCTTTGAGTGCAGGTGCCCACAGAAGTCAGAAGAGATCATTGGATCCCCTGAAGCTGGAGTTTGAGCCAATAGTGAGCCACCTGACATGGGTGCTGGGAGCCATACTTGGGTATTCTTCAAGGACAGTACCAGGCTTAGTCACTGAGTCATTTCTCTGGCTCCAGAAAACACATTTTCTTGGATATGGTGTTAACTAGCAAGAACTCAGCTCTTAAGTTCTTGCCTCCTGACCCCTTGTAGAGGGTGGAGCCTCTGTGGGGATGAGTCTGTTTAATCTCCCAAAAAGCTTACTAGACAGTTTCTGATTTGTTTTCCAAATGAGGAAACAGGCCTTGAGAGGTGAGCTAACTCACCCAAGGTCTGACTATGCTGAGAAGTCGACCCAGGTTCATAGGTATCCCAGGCCTGCTTTGCAAGCCTCTGGCTGCATCTCCAGCTCCTTGCCAGGCTGAGGGGCAGGAAGGGAGTTTCCAGAATGAGGGCCCAGAAGGCTTTGGTCTGCTACCACACAGGGCTGGCAAGAGCATCCTTTCTCCATCTGCCTGTTTTCCAAGTCATCATATACTTCAGCTTTCTTGCTGCAGATGGTTCACGCTGACCCATTGGCTTTTAGACAGCAAAGTATAAAAGAATACAGTGCACTTCACAGTCTCTAGAAAGGTGGCATAAATACATCCAGACATCTGTGTGTAAACCAGTGACAGAGGCCAGACAGGGTGATGGATAGAATCTTTGGGTTTGTTCCCTTCATGCCAATGGGATTGTGGTATGGAACTGAACACGAGTGCTTCCATTTCCCCCTAGTGATGACATGTACCATCCTCCAAAGAGTCCATCTGGGAACACTTAAGAAGTGTCATTAATCTTCAGGGAAACCTGGCAGTTGCCTCTAGGGGTTATAAGATGGGGGGACTCCCTCAGGGTCCCAGGCTGAATGAAGAGATGGGAGGGATTGGAAGTTTCTTCTTATCCCATATGAGATTTGGGGTACCAGGCACATCCCAAGCAGCAGCCGGCTCCTCAGCTTCTGCATGGGAACTTCTGAAGCAGTGGCTCTGCTGACAGTTGAGGAGGGTATTATGGAAGCCAAGGACTCCCTAGGAGGCTGAAGACCCTGGTTCTAGGTCCTGGTATCTCTAGTTCCTGGTGACCTGGAGAATGTCCTGAATCCACTATTGTGGGAAGGGCCTGAAGTTCTCTATTTGTGGCTCTGAGAATCCCTTTCTGACTCTAGAGACAGGGATCCCCTCAGAGTAGGCAGCCAGCAGACTATATATTGCTCACCTCCACCATTTCTTTTCCCAGCTCCCAACTAGCCTACTACCACCAAGAGCCACATGAGTGATGTGAAATGTCTTTTTGTGCACTGTGAATTACCATTGGTTAATAAAGGAACTGTTTTGGCCTATGGCAATGCAGCTTGGAGGCAGGTGGGAAATGCAAGCATAGATAAGGGGAAGGAGGGCAGAGTCGGGGAGACCTGGAAACTGCTGCCCAAGGAAGCAAGATGTAAACACAGGTAAGCAATGAGCCACGTGGCAATGCACAGATTAATGAAAATGGGTTAAGTTGGAAGAGCTAGCAAGCAATGAGCCTGAGCCATAGGCCGAACAGTTTATAATGTAAGCCTTTGTGTGATTATTTAGGGCTAAGCAGCTGTGGAACTGCAGGTCCAGACCTCGGGTTGAACAGGCCAGAAACTTATGGCTACACATGGGACCTCCATTCCCAGGCTCCATTGCTGACCAGTTTTGGATTCTTCAGAGTCCTCAGCTGCCACTGAGTGATGAGAACTTGTCATCTGTCCTCCTGTAAAAGCAGGGTCACATCTGAACCTTTCATCTTAGTTTCCCTAATTTCGAGCATCATGCCTAATACCTCCTAGGTGTTTGTCTTAATTAGGGTTTCTGTTGATATAAAGAGATACCATGACCACGGCAACTGTTGTAAGAAAAACATTTAAGTGGGGTGGCTCACTGCTTCAGAGGTTTAGCCCATTATCATCATAATAGGGAGTGTGTTGGGGAGACAAGGAGCTGGCTATGTCTTGATCAGAAGGCAACAGGAAGTGGACTGTGACATTGAGTGAAGCTTAAGCAGAAGAGACTCAAAGCCCACCCCTACACAATTCCTTCAACAAGGCCACACATCCCAATAGTACCACTCCCTATGAGCTTATGGGTGTCAATTACATTCAAACTATCACAGTGCTCAAGAAATACCATTGAAGGGTAGGATCACCCACATGATTGGCAAAGGTAGCAGGGAGCCCTTTCCTCCTGAGCAGAAGGGATAACCTATCAGAGCAGACATCCCACCACCAAGGGGAGTACCCTCCTCCCAGGGTGCAGCCAGCCTTGGTGGAGGCTGATACACACTCACCTACCAGGTGTGAGAGACCTAGCAAAGATGAGCTAGAGTCATCAGGGGCACAGCTGTACCTCAGCCCTGTGGCAGGGAACAGGGTTAGACTAGAGGCAGTCAGGCTGGACTTGTGTGAGCAAGCACTAACAGCAGGCTGCCTGTCCATGTGAGGGCTCAAGTGCATTCTCAGTCAGATGGTCAGGCTCTTGAGGCTGAGCAAGTTCTGTATGACCATCATTCTCTGCAAGCCAGCTGTCTCAAAGAACCTGGTCTGAGATCCCCAGGTTGCCTTGCAAATGTTCGAGAGGAGCCAACGAGGTGTGTGTGCTGGGACAGTTCACAGGGAAGGGCCACCCTCTGAGTGAGTCTGCAGAACTCCTAAATAGATGGGGCAATGACCACCACCGCCACTCACACCCACCTTCTGGTGTGGGTAGATGGAGGCCTGGGGGCGGAGTCCAGGGAAGCTTGGGTTTTAGGGTTCCAGGGTTCTTCGCTCATGCTGCCACCATAGCTGGATCCAGTTTTGTTTGCCAGGCTGACGAAGGGGAACTCATCAGTTACTCAGAGACAGATTTGAACTAGTTACTACTTAGTGCTATATTGTGACAGAAATAAGTGCATATTAACTGTGCGTTTCAGAGGCAGTGACATTCCAGAGAGATGAAGTGGGCTAGAACACAACCCAGCACTGTCCTCAAATCCTGGAATGCTCAGTGAGGCATCTCAGCAGGTGGCTTTTCTTCCTGAGGCCTCTGCCCCCTTATCTATGACATGGTAGAAAATAGTGTCTGCTATTGGGGTTGTTGAAAATACAGCACAGGGGAGGTGGGGCTGAAGGGGCTGGCTTTATGTGTCCAACACATGCCAAGTTACACACACACAGCTTCAGTTTCCTCATTTGCAAATGGAGGTGTGGTTAGTTCCCAGCAGGTTTGCCTCAGGCAGATAAGCATACTTTTTAAAATAAACATTATTTCTGTGTGTGTGTGTGTGTGTGTGTGTGTGTGTGTGTGATATGTGTATACACAATAGCCTAACTTGTGGTAGTTGGATCTTTTCTTCCATCATTATTGGTTCTGGGGATCAATGCTCAGTCCCCTCACTCCAAGTGATAAACACCAAGTGAGATCCTAGCTGCTGGTCACCATACATCTCTTCACTAGGCAAACAACTGCAAAGTACTCACTGTGGGTCAGACCCTGAGGACACAGCAAGAATGGAGGTGAAGTGCTTGCCTTCAGGATATGACCCCAAGGAAGGATGGTGGAGATGGGTGACCAGGAACAGATAACAAGTTTAACTTGGCCGGACTATAAAGAAACCAAAGCAAGAGATGTTTCTCCCCGCTTCTCCCGACAGCCCATAATTCCACCAATCACAGAGCTTCTGCTGTCCCTCTGGAGCAGCTGTTGTGTGCCAGGTGATGTCAGCTACTCATCCTCTGGAGAGGAAATGGAAGTGAAATGGACCTGTTCATCCACCATTCATCTCTCACACATGGTGGAGGGGTCTGAGCATGGCAGACACAGTCCAGCGGACCTGGTAAGCCTGAGATCGACTCATCAGTCACTAGGTCAGCCCAACACCTGCCTCTGCCTGAGGCTGTGTTGGTGACATCATGGATGTAATGAGTCTGAAATAGAACTCCGCCAAGGTGACAATACTAACACCTGCCACCTCAGCTGTGATCTGCCTGTGAGCACCTTCCTGTCACTGTGATTTGCTCCACACTGTCACTTGTGATGTGAGATGCCACTGTGCCAACTTAACACAGTGGTTGGGACAGGGAAATGGCTGGGTGGATAAAGCACTCATATTGTTTTGTTTGTTTGTTTGTTTTTATTCTGTACAGTGGCTGCCCCTTAAGCAAAGGCTGTTCAAATCAGCAACTGCAACTCTGCTGTGGCAATTAGGCCAAATGGCTGGGTGCAGCCTGAGGGGATCCCTCAGGCACAGACTCTTTCAAAGCTACTGAAGGAGCTAATCTAAACTATCCCTCTGAAGAACTCAAGACTCAAAGGTTGAGGTGGAATTCTGCTCCTTCAGAGAGGCTGAATAGCCTTCTCCCTTTGCTTACAGTATCTCCCAGAAAAGCCAAAGCCTTCTCCTCAGCCTCCCCCCCCAAAAGCCCTTGCTCCATCTGGCTCCTCCCACCACTTCCTGTCTGCTAGTTGCTGATTTAGCCTCCTGACCACAGGTTAATTTTATTTAATCAAGCTAATGCTCCACAGTATAAACAAAAGTAACATACCTTAAAATAATATTCTACTACACACTCAAACAAGTATAAGGAGTCTGAAGCCACAGCACCACATAAATGCTGGATGGGTATGGCAGCCCTCCCATAATCCCAGCACTCAAGTGGCAGAAACCAGAGATTGCCAAGGGCAAGCAGACTGGCTAGACTAACAAACCTGGAGCACTGGGTCCAGTGAGAGGCTCTGCCTTAGTGAATAAAGCAGAAAGCAATCCAGGAAGATGTCCAGTGTCAACCTCTAGCTGCTACATGACCACACATACACACACACACACACATGCATGTGCACACACACGCTTTTACACACAAAGAACATAGCTAACAGGGCTACTAGTTCACAGCCAGCGGAAACATGGAAAATTTTCTCAGGGATCACAGGAGAAAACAGGACCAATAGGCTAATGTTGGAAGACAAAGTCAATGTCAGGGATCACAGTGACTTCAGCATCCCGAAGGGCTGGACTTGGACACTGACCAGAACTGGGCACCTAAAGGTATCTAAAGGAGGTCTTGAAATCCCAAATTCCAAAGGACAAGTATGAATCAAAACTTGAAAGTTTCTGTATAGCAAAAGATATCCATGGTAGGCTGAATAGCCCCAAAGATATCAACATCATAATCCCAGGAATCTGGGACCACATCTTTATAGATGAGCTTAGTGGGTGTGACTAAGAGACAAGATTATTTCGATAGATGTCAATGTATCTATCAAAGGGTCCTTCTACGGAGGCACGAGGCACAAAGAGGAGCTGAAGCAGAAGCAGGGTTGAAAAGGTATGGAGCAGCAGCACCATGAGCCTGGAGAAGGCAGCCTCAGCAAGCCAGAGAGTAAAGGCGCCTGACAGCGGACCTCATGATCCGAGTTCAATCCCACAGTCCACACGGTGGGAGGAAGAACCAACGCCCGCAAGCAGAAGTGGGGTGTGCACTCACGGTTACAAGTACACACACACAATAGGGAAAACCTGTGATCAAAGCAGAAGGGGCGAGCAGGCGGGCAGGCAGACCAACAGGGATAAAACTAGGGGAGTCTCTCTCAGCCTCCAGGACCATCAGTTGAGCCAGCACTTTGGTTTTGGTCACTTAAGGCTCATTTTTGAACATCTGGATGTATTAGAGAACTGAACTTGTCACTTTAAATAACTGAATTTGTGATAACATATGAAAGCACAAACAGAAAACAAATCAATTTTAGAAAAACTCAAAACAGTAATCCTAGGCCAAAACCTATAAGCAACAGAAATGGGGAGGCATTTGCAATGTATTCAACTAAGTACATTTTAAATATGAAGTGCTTTTTAATTTAGTTAATAAACTAACTTTAATAAACAGTTGCTATGCGCCAGGCACTGATATTAATTTACTTGGTCCTCCTAACTCTAAGTAAATATTATTATCGATGCCATTTTACATCTGAGGAAACAGGCACTTAAGTTCAACTGACTTTATACTCAATAGATAATGTTAAATTTTGCAATTTAGATGGACATTAACTCAAGTCTCCCCGGGAGCAGGACAGGAAATGTGAAGCTCACCTGCAGCCACTGGTGAAGGGGTGAGTGTGGGAGCAGGCCTGACGCCTGGGAATAGAGGGGAGAAGAAAGGTGAGCAGGGCCCAGAGAGCACTGCAGGAGGGGGCTGCTGTCCGGCGGGGCGGGGCTGCTGGGGCGGGGCTGCTGGGGCGGCTGGGCCTGTGCCGAGCAGTCATGGGTGCAGCAGCCACAGGCTGTCAGCTGCCGGTAGCAGTCACTGCGGCTTTTTTTCTTGTCAGAAACACCTGAGATTGCAGTGTAACTAGTATCCATTAAACTGAAGACATTTTGAATATACAATTTTTGGGTGTTATTTATTTGTATTTATGTACGTTAGTGTTTTGCCTGCAGATATGATGTGTGAAAGTATTGGATCCTCTGAAACAGGAGTTACAGACAGTTGTGAGCCACCATGTGGGTGCTGGGAATTGAATCAAGGGCCACCAGTGTCCTTAACCACTGAACCATTCCTCCAGCCCCTCATATGTTTTTAAATAGGGGCTAATAGTCAAGGTTGGTGTTGAACTCTTGACCCTCCTGCTCCAGTTTCCTCAGTGCTCGTTTTATTTTATTATTTTTTTAAAATTAACTTCGGTGTATAGATATTTCAGGTTCCTGCCTTGCTTGAGTGCCTGCCCCATATTTGACTAAATATGTCACAAAAGACGATAAAATAACAACATAAGTTAATTCCAACAACCAGAAATGCCAATGAAAGACACACTCTGGGTACAACACTATACCATGCAGAAGATATGACCATTGAAGTTTTATTATGGACTATAAAAATTATTATCCAGGTTATTGCTACAGAGCCATAAAAAGTAGAAGATGTAACTAAGAAAAGGTCATGTTTCCTTCCTCCCATTAGTTCTGGTGAGAAAACTTAAAGCCAACTCTTAAACTAAAAAAGTAGCAATTGTTTGTACTTTCCCAAATCAAGGAAACAATTTTGCCATCAACAAATAGCTTAGAGTCATGCAATAAAAAGGTGAGGAAAATAACAAAGACATTCATTTTCAGTACCTCTAGACTC
Organism: Sigmodon hispidus; assembly: GCA_004025045.1. Lineage (NCBI taxonomy): Eukaryota > Metazoa > Chordata > Mammalia > Rodentia > Cricetidae > Sigmodon > Sigmodon hispidus. Next base: position 71,933 of record PVIH01005158.1, on the reverse strand, counting down.
ACTTCAGATTAAATGAATAGTATATAATCTAGCCAAGAAATCCATACAAGCCCAGCTTAATATCAGCACTCAGGAGGCAGAGGCAGGAGGATCTCTGTGAGTTCAAGGCCAGCCTGGTCTACAAAGTGAGTTCTAGGAAGCCAGGGCTATACAGGGAAAATTTGTATTGAAAAACAAGAAACAGGGGCTGGAGAGATGGCTCAGAGGTTAGGAGCACTGACTGTTCTTCCAGAGGACCTGGGTTCAATTCCCAGCAACCACATGGTGGCTCACAACCATCTATGATGACATCTGGTACCCTCTTCTGTATATTGTATACATAATAAATAAATAAATCTCTAAAAAAGAAAGAAATGCAAAATAAATTAAAAAAAAAGAAAGAAAAACAAGAAACAAAACAAAACAAACAAAAAATCCATACAAATCAGGAGTAGTGGCCCATGCCTTTAGTCCCAACTCCTGGGAAGCAGGGGCAAGTGGATCTCTGTGGGTTCAAGGCCAGCCAGGGCTAGAGAGACCCTAGCTAAAGAAAGAGAAGGAAAGAAACCTACACAAGAAATTCAAAACTTCAACAAAAATATTATGTTTGTATTAAAACAGACTAAAATTCTTAGAACTAATAAAATTTTCAAGTTAAAATGTTATGCAACATGACAAACTTTTACAAAAAAAAAATACTTTAATGCAGAACCTTCATTTCACTCTTGAGCAGACAACATGGGACATTACATTAAGATGGTAAAATCAGATTATAAATACAGGGTAAATACAAAATAGTAGACTCTGGCTTATTAGAAAGCTAACAGTTCCGGGATGCATGCTATGTTTAATATTTTAGTTCAGTGTGAATAATCAATCCTTAACCCTTCTGAGAAATTACAGGTGGGAATTATACGATGGATATTCCACACAGGGTGGTTCAGCCTATCAGTGACCACCATTCTGCTTGTGCACTAAATAACAGGATCCAGACTTATAGTCAGTCACTGCTCAGCAAGCTGATGCTACAAATCCCTTCTATTCAAACATCAGTTTGTACCTGACAAAAAAGAAAAGTAGGCTCGCTATTCACAACACCCGATTATGTACACTGCAGAGCAGTAACCTCCGCTGCCAAGCTTATTATAAACGGCACAAATGTTATGCTCCAAAAGAAACATACCAACACAGCAAAAGGTTACATTTTATTTCCTCTCAAACACAATCTAGAAAGAACTAACTTTTCTCCTTAGTTCATCAACAAATTACTGATAAGAATTTATCAGAAAAATAATTATATATTTGTCCAACATCAAGTGATCTGCAAAAAGTTTCTAAGGTATTTCTTATTCAGTTTCCAAAAATAAAGGTTTTCTAACTGAAAGAACTGACATTCCCACTGTCTAAAGCAACCTTAGAACACAGGCTGGTCTCTCAGCTCTCAACAGCTCAGTTACATAAATATTTTCTTCCCAACACTTTCTCAGTTTCAAAAGCTATTTACTTCCCCAAAACATACAAACAGTCTCCATTTCAAACCACTCATTCTGTTTCCATGGGGACAGCACGGGATTCCTTGGCCACCATAAGTCGCATCAGTTGACTGTGGAATTTCTCAATCTTCTTTACATCTTGAGCTTGGTCTGTTCTGTACACCAAACACTGTCAGAAAATTTAAAGACACACAAGTTAAGCAAAGCTAGATACTTGTAATGAGGGCAGCAGGTAATTGGCCAAATATCTGGGGGTCTTGTGAACCCTTATATTTGCTCTGTTCTCTCTGGGGTCACTGAGTCACCAACAATTGCTTTCCCTACATTATTTTCAATGCCACAGTTTCAGATGAAATACAAAGAAACTCTTCTAGAAACATCTCAAAAATGGCAAGTTAAATCCTGCTGTAAGTTTCAGTGGTTCCAACTCCCCTCTTCTGGTCTCCTGAGGTACCACACAGATATACACACATGCAGCAAAACTCACACACTAGAATAAATTAACTTAAAAAGTTTAAGACTAGTCTCAGTTACATAACAAGTTTAGGCTTGTAGCCCACGCTTTTACTTATGTATTTCCAACTGGAGAGAACAGTCTCTTACCTAATGCAGAAAAAAAATATCGGGGGGGGGGGGGGACACACCTGAGAATGACATTTAAGAATTTTTTTTAATAAGATTTATTTATTATGTATAGAACATTCTGCCTCCATGTATGCCTGCACACCAATAGGGGGCACCAGATGTTATCACAGATGACTCTGAGCCACCATGTGGTTTCTGGGAATTGAACTCAGTACCTGTGCAAGAGCAGCCAGTGTTCTTAACCTCTGAGCCACCTCTCCAGCCCAAGGGTTTTTTAAAAAGAGAGTTAACAATCAAGTTTGTACTTTTAAAAATCATTCTGCCAAGGCTGGAGATATACTCAGTAGCAGGAGGGAAACACGTGTTTGTGTGTGTGCGTCTGTGAGTGTCTGTGTGTCACTGGCAGTGCGCAGGATGAACACAGGTACCATGGAGAGACAGTTCTAACAAACCAGGCAAGTAGTAGGAACCTAATCTGCGGAGAGCATCGGTGAAGATGGAGCTGGTGACAACCGGAAGGGCCAGAAGAGGAGTTAGCAAGCCCAAACGCCTAGCCCAGAGTAGGGATGGCATGTTAAGGGACCAAAATGCCACTTTTTCAAATACATGATCAGTAGGCATACCAAAAGAAAAGAAGGGACCAAATACATCCCGGTTTCCTGGTCAAGTGGGTGATAGCATGCCTAAGCACAGACAAGAAAGAAGAAGGCAGATGAAGAGCTGGTAAGCTCCACCCTGGAAAGGCTAATTTTGAAGGGTGCGTGAAGTTATGTTACTTGGATTCAGAGTTAGTCAGAGCCTTAGAAGAAAAACAGGAGTCAAATACACAAATACGTAATCAGACACTCACATAGACAGTACCAGACTGCAGGAACCGAATGGACTGCTTTAGAAGAAGCGATACAAAAAGATACCCAAAGCTGGAATACTGGTAAAACATAATGTTCACGGGGAAGTGTCTAACAATGAGCAGAGACAGGAGCACAGGAGAGCAAGGTGAACATAAAGTGAAGCTACCAGGGCTAAAACTTCCCATAAAATATAGTCTTCATACAGGAAATGGCAGAGATCAAATAATCGTGAGCCAGTGAGTCACAGCACTGTGGAGCTCACATCAGGAGCAGTGCTGGTGGAGGGCACAAAGAGACAGCCACACAGAGAAGGAAGAAAGAATGGACAGACAGTAACGAGCCCCTGGCTTGTTTCAAATATACATGGTGGTGCACGCCTCTGATTCTAGCATTCTGTGAGTTCAAGGCCAGCCTGATCTACATAGTGAGTTCCAGGACAGCAAGAGATACAGAGAGAGAACCCATCCCCAAAACAACAATAAACAATATATATAAAATTTAGCTCTCACCATGAAAAGAAAATCTGCTCAATTTTAGTCTCTATGTTCCTCTGGAATAAGGCCTATAGAAGCAACTGTTGGACCACTGCTGACACACTGCCTTCATGAAACAAGTTCAGTTACTTCCAAAGGAGTCTAAAGAACAGCTTTATGCTGGGTGCACACCTTTAATCCCAGCACTTGAAGCAAGAGGCAGGTGGACCTTGGTGAGTTCCGGGCCAGCCTTGTCTACAAATCAAGTTTCAGGACAGCCAGCTACCCAGAAACCCTGTCTCAAATACCCAAGAAGAACAGCTGTAGAATGGAGTCTTCTCTGTGGAATGCATACACAGTAAGTATCCTAGATAGGTCATCTGCAGGATTCTACATAAACAATTTCAAATGGTCAACTCAGACCCCAATGCAACAAATAAAAATGTATACTTACAACTAAATCATCTGTTACTTTGATACACAAATTCCCATCAACATGCCTGTATTTGAGAACCACACGTACCTGCAATAAAAATACTTATTGAAAAACAGCAAGAATAGACATGCACTATTCATAAACATTCCAGTCAAGTGGAGTGCAAAAGCTCTTTAAAATAAATGCCCCAGACACCTGAAAGTGCTTCCCCCGTAACCTCTTCACTGACGTGAGGTAAAGGGGACAGCCAGCCATTAGTCTGATTAGATTTGTCCTGCTTATGCTTTAAATAGACATATGCATACGTGGTGAGATATTGTATATTTAATAAAAAATAGTCTGGAATATCAGAGAACAGAATCATCTCTCCAGACTTTTTTTGTTTCTGTTGTTTCGAGACAGGGTTTTCTGTGTAACAGCCCTGGCTGTCCTGGAACTTGCACTGTAGACCAGGTTGGCCTCCAATTCACTGAGATCCTCCTGCCTCTGCCTCCTCAGTGCTGGGACTAATGGCATGCTCACTACTGCCTGGCTATTGGGCCTTGAACTCCTAGTGATGGAATTAAAGGTGTAGGTCACTCCCTGACCTTCAAGGCTTAGCTGTGGGTGACTGATATTCCAGACTGATTTATTAAATATACGATCTATCACCACATGGGTGTGCATGCATACAAAACTATGCACTCTATTCTTCATTTCGTTTTTTAGAGATAATTTTTATTTTATGTGTTTAGACATTTATGTGTTTTCCCTAACTGTATCTTGTTCAGCACGTTGAGTGCCTGAACCTACGGAGGCCAGAGGAAGGGGTCAGAGTCAGTTTATACTAGGAAAAGGGCAGGAGCCACTTAGCTTAGAAGGTGGCTTTGAAAAATGCATGTCAGGCTGGAGAGATGGCTCAGAGGTTAAGAACACCGGCTGTTCTTCCAGAGGACCTGGGTTCGATTCCCAGCAACCACATGGCAGCTAACAACTGTCTGTAGTTCCAGTTCCAGGCAAACACCAACATAAAGAAATAAATAAAGTTTAAAAAAAAAAGAAATTTCAAAAAAAAAAAAGAAAAATGCATGTCTTGTTTTCCTATAGAGAAGGTTGGAGAAAGCATAAGAAGCATTTTAACAAAGATCTGATGTATTGTGTGGCTTCACCAAGTCTAGAACTGAGGACTCTAGCATCAGGATGGGGGCAGAATGGATATGATTGAGTTGAGACAGTGGGCTGGGGATTGGAACTTTATTCAGTAATCAATGAAGAACTAGTTTTAAACAGAGGACACTTCAATGTCTGCATTTTCAGACAGCTGTGGCAAGAATGTGAAGGAGGGATTAAAAGGAAGTCAGACCCAACTAACAGGTTCTTTTCAGTCCACCAGCAACAGCACTTCAGTCCATGCCAGGCAGATTGACGTGATAAAAGATGAAAAGATATGTATGGACTCCATATTAAATGTGCTGGGGAGAGAAGGCACAATCTTAGCGTGTTGACATACTGTCTTTTTTAGCCCTCCAAGGATCAGATGAGTTGAGTTCAAAGCTAGGGTTTGTACTTAAGCTTAGGCTCTTACAGCAAATCATTTTGGAACTTGAGAATACGGTTCATGTCTACAGCCCTCGCCAGTTGGGGAAAAAAGGGAAAAACGAACAGAAGCCTCATAAGCCTCATAAGAAGTTCATAAGCCACTAGAATTTTCTATCAGGGAAGAAATACAAGGCTCTTCCCCTCCTGTCTATTCTAGACATGGTTTGATCACCACAATTCTCTGTCACTTCTATGATGTGGGACGCCTTTCTATAAGCTGTGAATATGTTTTATTGTCATTGGTTAATAAAGAAGCTGTTTTGGCCTGTAGCAAGGCAGCTTAGAGGCAGGTGGGAAATCCAAGCAAAGATAAGGATGAAGGAGGGCAGAGTCAGAAAGAGATGCCAGAAGATGTGAGGAAGGAAGATGAGAATGCTGCTCTGAGAACAGGTGCTAAGCCACGCTGCCATACATAAATAAGAAATATGGGTTAACTTAAAGTATAAGAGTTAGAATATAGTATGCCTGAGCCATAGGCCAAACAGCTTGTAATTAATATAAGACTTTATATGATTATTTGGGACTAAGCTGCTGTGGAACTTCGGGTCTAGACCTCGGAGCAACAACAGGTCAGAAAACTTCTGACTACACTTCTGCTTTCATTTTTCCTACAACTACCACCACATTTCAAAGAATTCAGTCATTTTGTGTGTTGGTATATTCTCTACCTTTCTTTTGCTATACATTAAAAAAATTATACCATTGTCAGTATTAGGCCCTTCTAAACAAAATCTTGCACCACCTCACAGCACACTGCTCAACAGAAGAAATGGCCAATGGCAAAGCAAGGGAAAGGAAAATGAACCAGATGAAAGAACTAGAAGCCACCTCTGTCACAAACTGCAATTTCAAAAATATCCATTTCACCACTTATCACTTTGTAAATAAAACTGATAAACTAATAATGTCAATTTAAGAATAGAATATTATTATTATTATAGAAGAACAATTTCAATATCGCCCTAGAAGAGAGCCTGGAGGAAGACCATTTAGATCAGGCTAGCCTGTGGACACGAGGGGGAAGCCTGTCTTAACTGTTAATTGAGACGAGAAGACTCAACCACCTGTGGGATGGCCCTGAACTGTATGAGCAGAACCAGCCAGTGAGGAACTTAGTGAGGCACCAGCAAGCAGGCAGCATGGAGTTCTGTTTGGTCCTTTCTCTGCTTTTGACTATGGTTCTAGCAGTTTCAAGTTCCTGTCCTGACTGCCCTCCACAATGGACTTTAGCCTGGAATGGAAAGCCAATGAGCCCTTTCCTCCCCACACTGATTCCTGTCAGGGTGATTTATCAGAGCAACAGAAATGAAACTAGAGCGATGGCACCATGAAAAGCCAGAAATGTGGTCCATACCTGAAACTCCGGCATCGGGCTGCTGCACAGGATCTTCAATTCAAAGACAACTTGGGCTTAACATAGCAATCAATACCACATCTCAATAAATATAGAAAGAGAAAAAAAAAAAGCTAGACTAGGAAGATCCAGAGTTCAAGCTCCTCCTCAACTACACAGTAAATTAAAGAGGCCAAGCTGGGCTCCATGAGATGAGAATGTCTTAAACAAGAATGGATCATAATGTTCTGCTGTCTCTCCAGGTCTTCCTATGATTCCAAGGCATTCTTCCTCGTCCTCCTCCTCCTCCTTCTAATGCATTTCTTCTCTCCTCCTCTCAACATAGCCTATCTGACCTCAAATTCTCTCTTCTCTTTCCTTCAGCTTCCTGAATGCTGGGACTACATGTGTGCACCACCATTCCCTTCCTGGGTCAAAGACCACTTATAATAGCAACTTATCTTGCTGCAGGTGGAGACGGGTTTGGTTCCCAGCAGCCATATGGTGGCTCACAATCATCCCTAGCTCCAGTTTCAGGGGATTTAATGCCCTCTTCTGATCTCAGCAGGCGCCATGTAAGAACAGGATGTAACTATACACACTTAGACAAAACACTGATACATACGAAAATTAATAAATTAATCTTTTTAAAAGATCCTCTTTGAAAACAAAACAAAAAAGACCTGTAATAATTACTGCAGTCACAAGATGGCAGCACCAGCTGAATGGTGGTAATGCAGGCCTTTAATCCCAACACTTGGGAGGCAGAGGTAAGCCAACCTAGTCTACAGAGTGAGTTCCAGGACAGCCAGGGCTACACAGAGAATTCTGTCTCAGACAAACAAAACAAGTTGCCAGCATCAATGTATTTTTTAATTTTTTTACTTATTATTATTATTATTTCGGGTGAATGTGTGTGATGTGAGACCAGGGCAACTTTAGAGAGTCAGTTCTTTCTTTCCAACTTTATATGAGTTCTGCATGCTGCAGATCTCCCCAGCCCGAAATACAGCTTTAGAAACAGTTCATAAGAAATGGCATACAGAAAGCCTCGAGCCCAGGTTCCTGAGATCTGTTAGCTGCTTCTCATTTTCTTTTTTCTCCAGTGGGTATATTCACAATACATGCATCTACCGTACCTTCAACCATCTTTAAGGGATGGTGAAATTCACCTCAGTGAATTCACAGAACCTAATCTGAATTGGTGAGATGGGAAGATTTGCTTTGGGGAATGACCTACAGAAAAGCCTAAGAATTCCCATTATCCCGGTGAGCGGGGCAGACGCTTCTCAAATGGGATCTTCCAAAGCTGTCTGAGTGGTGGTATAACATTATCACCATTTTATAAACATTCTCAAGCCTTTGTGGGAGGGAAAGGGGCCCCAAAATAAGTGACGGACAGGAAAGAGAAAGTGCACGGGGAGGAGCCCCAGCCTTAGCGACACGTAAACCAACCAAAGCTTCAGCGGAAGTTAGCAGTTCCCTCGGGTGAGGCCACCGTAGAGTCGGCAGGTGCAGAGACAGCCTCTGCCTTGTGGATCTGTGGGAGCCTCACTGGACCCCGAGTCAGATGAAAGGTAACGGAAGGCGCAGGGAGACTCGAGAGGCAGACGCCGTTTCCGGGAGGTGCTAAAGCCGCTCCAAAGACGGAGAAGACCCCAGCCCCGGGGCTGCCCCGCTAGCCACTCACCTTCATGGGGTCGGCGAGGTAGAGCTTCTCGGCCGCGCGGCTGAACTCCTCCCAGGTCTGGAACTGAGGCATCGCGGCTTCGGGCAGCGAGAGACGAGGCCACGAAGGAGAAAACAGTGCAATCTCCCCAGCAGCCCACTCTCTCCCGCAAACGCCCACAGCACCGGGATCCTGCGGCACAAAGATGGAAGCTCACTAGCGGCCATGCCATTGGTCAACCTCGGCTGCGCCGGTCCAATGGGCGGGGAGCATGCTGTCAGGGGGCGGGGCCTCTGCTTAGAGAAGAAGGGAGTGGGGAAAGGATGGCGACTGTCACAGCGCCACCTGCAGGACTGGAGGGGTGATGCCTGTGCCACTGCCTTTCCTGCAGATAAAGTCAAACTCGGAGCCCAGGAGCCCAAGTTACAAACAGTCGTGGTGATGACAAGACCCAGCTGTCACACTCACAGCCTAAACAAGGAGTTGGGGAGACATAAGGAGTGTAAGCAAAAACTTTCTGGAGTAGACTTTTTGTATTGGCTAAATAGAACAAAAAAAAAGAAAGGCGAGCAGGTGAGCAGAGAAATGCGCAACACCTAAGCACATTTTAGATCCGCAATGTACTTAATATGAACAGTGTTTAGGGAATGAAGAAGAGAAGAAACAAGGAAAGAAGGAAGCCATGGCATGGCATCTACTAGGATAAGAAATTTGAGCCTGGGATGGAGAGATAGCTCAGCAGTTAGAATAACTTGGGGCTCATCCAGAGGACCCGAGGTCAATTCCCAGCATCCACATGGCAGCTCACAGCTGTCTGCAACTCCTGTTCCAGAGACTCCAACACCCTTTTGTGGCTTCCACAGGTGCCAGGCACACAGGTACTGCACAAACATATATGCGGGCAAAACACCCATACACATAAACAAAATGTTTTAAAAGAAAGCCATTTTCTCCAGACAATGTGTGACATAGCAGAACTTTTAAAATAAACTTTATTGAGGTATATTTTATGTGCAGTAAACATCAGTTTCAGCAATGTACATTCATGAATTTTGAAAGATTACACACACACACATTACATACCCACAAAGCATATACCTACATGCCTAATGCCATAATCAATGTTTGGGACATTTTTTCACCTCCATGCTTCCTTATATTCATTTCCTACCCTCGCTCCTGGTCCCACAACATACTTTCTTTTACTGTAAACTGTTTTCCCTGGCCAGTGTACAGCTTTAAGCAGTTTGTTTGTTTGTTTGGGGTTTATAGTGCTGGGAATTGCATATGCTAGCAAGGTCCCTACCACTCAGTTATAACCCCAATTCTCCCTTATTGCCTTTCCTCTTCCCTATCTTTTTTGTTGTTGTTGTTGTTGTTGATTGTTTGCTTAAACATAATTCCAGACTTGAATGGTTCTGTGTCTCAGCCTCTTAAGGAGCTGGGACTGTGCCACCAAGACTAGACAGATTTTTATGTCATGAGTTTGAAGTCAGCCCAGGCAATTTGGTGAACCAAGGCCAAACTGGGCTACATCTCAAGAGCCTGTCGCTAAATAAATAAAATGATGATGGTCCTAGCAAGAGGCCATCATGGCAGCCAGGCTAAATAGGTATACTTACTTGATGGGGAAGGCACCAAACTTCAGGAAAATATGAAGCAATCTAATGGTGGGATATTTGAAGACCTGTTTAGGGTTTTACATTTCAGGTTTCTGGAAAGGATGAATTGTTAGTTGAATCAATTATCCAAAAGTTGAAGTCACACCTGAACAAGAAGAGAAGCAGATGCTGAAGGAGCTCTGAGGTAGAGACCCACATTCTTAGTTAGTATAAGGGACACATATGTCAGGCTGTGGGAACCATAAAGCGCAGAAGCAAAAGAGATAAAGTCTAGCTAATGGCCCTCAGGGAAGAGGGTTTTGTTTTATTATTAACATTTTTAGTAGTATGCATAATCATGGGTTTTATTATGACATCTTCATTCATGTTCATAATGTATTTTAATCATATTCACCCCCTAATACTCTAGATCTTGTAGATTTGTCCCAGCGGTGTCTGCCCTGGTCTTGCTAAACCTTCAGTTTACATGCATTTGAGTGAAAGGGCATAGAATAGTAAGGGGTGCTTAATCCAAATTGGAGTCCTCATAGTTGCTTATCTCTCCATGGCAGAATCAACAAAACCAGACTCCAGAGCTTACTATAAACCCTTGCAACTGGGCAATGGTGGCTCACATCTTTAATACTGGCACTCAGGAGGCAGAGGCTGGCCTGTCTACAGAGCTAGTTACATCAAGACGGGGTTTCTCTGTTTAACAGCTCTAGCTGTCCTGGAAACAGCTCTGTAGACCAGGCTGTCCAAATTTTAAATCTTTTTTTTATTACTTTATTTATTTATTTATTTGCCTTGGTGTTTTGCCTGGAACTGGAACTACAGACAGTTGTTAGCTGCCATGTGGGTGCTGGGAATCGAACCCGGGTCCTCTGGAAGAGCAGATGGTGCTCATAACCGCTGAGCCATCTCTCCAGCCCCCCAAATTTTAAATCTTATAACCCTACTTTCAAATCTTACTGTGATACTGACTTTCAATTTAGCAGGATCTAAATCACCTAGTAGACAAACCACTGTGGGAAAGTTTCTAGATGAAGTAATTGGGCTGGGAAGATCCGCCTGATATGTGAGTGGCTCCATTCCATGAGCTGGGCTCCTGAGCTGTATGAAAAGTAGAGAATGAGCTGAGCCTGGTATCCATCTCTCTGCTTCCTGACTGCATGTAGTCACCAGTCACCTCACACACCTGTACCCCAAACTGAGCCCAAATCAGCTTTTCCTTCCAAATCAGCTTGTCACAGCAGTGAGAACAGTACCTACTGTGCTAATCTCAATGAGTGTTTATAACATTCCCATGAGGAACAATCAACCCTTCCTGCTGTTACCAGCCCAGATCCATGTGCTCCCTGCTTCCCCAAACTGAGGCTACCTGGTTCATGAACAGTAGCAGTTTTATGGAAATAATAGACTTTCATTATGCAATAGTGAACTTCACAGAGGGCATAGAATCCGCATTATTCTGAGTAATTCCACATCCACCCCAAGAGCAGAACTAATTACCCTCTCCAGAGCCCTCTGAATGGGGCAAGCATGAGACATATTTACAGATTCAGTCTGTGATTTCTTTTTTTTAATATTTATTTATTTAACTCTTTTAAAAGCAGTGAACGCCAACACATAAGGATGCTGCTATTTGGCCTGCAATGTTCTGAGAGCTCCTGTGGAAAATGAGGCCAGTGACAAGGCTTTGGTGTATGAGAATTGAATTTGGCCAGCGTCCAGAAAAGGCAGACAGAAGAAGAAAACTGTATTGACTAGGATGTTTTGAGATGGGGGTTTTGCATAGTTGTAGGTGTCATTCAGGCATTCATCTTGTCTCCCAAGGTTTGGGGATTGTGCCAACAAGGACAGCTAATGATAAAAATGCTAGTTTTTATTAATGAGCATGGGATTGTATGCTTAATACAGAATGCTGAATATAATAAATGAAGTATTTAGTCTTTAATCATGTTTGATTTTGAATGTGGATCGAGTTAAAAGTTTGCAATTCAGGAGAATCTTGATCATAGCTGAACAGAATTCCACATAAACAGGCCTGAAGAGTTGATTGTGCATGGCATTTTTTAAAATGGATTGTCTTGCCAACATGTATGACTAAAATAATAAGTTGGGCTGATGGTAAAATTTTATTATGAGCTATGTTTTCTTATCCAGGGTTTATTGTGAATGCTGTAATAAACAGTTGCAATAATGGTAAATATATATATATTTATTTATTTATTAAGTATACAGTATGCAGAAGAGAGTACCAGATGTCATTATAGATGATTGTGAACCACCATGTGGTTGCTGGGAATTGAACTCAAGACCTCTGGAAGAACAGTCAGTGCTCTTAACCTCTGAGCCACCTCTCCAGCCCCTCAGTCTGTGATTTCTATGTGACCCGCAACCACGCAGCCATCTGGATAGAAAGGGGCTTCCTCACTGCCTGTAATGTCTTGGTTAAATATGCTCCTGGGGTCTAGACACTTCTAGAAGCCACTTAGCTTCTAACTCAGATGGCCATTATACATCACAAGGTCCACCAAAAAGACCACTCTGGCATCTTTCATGGTAAAACAAAGCAGATCAGCAGGCTAAATGAGTAGCTGAGCCCCATGTCAGGTCGCCTACAATCCCAAATCCATGCTCCTATGTCTAAAATGTATCTTCCAAAGGGCTTTAGACCAGGCCTTCACAGCCACTCCAGAGGCATAGTTACCCAAAATCAAGCTCTCTGGATCCTCCTAGTGAAAGACCCTTAACTGTATTAAATCATACAGTTGAGGGCTAAGTCTCTCAAATTCTAATTGAGCCTGTCTTGACAGACACAGTTTCTTAGACATTGTGATATGATTCTAAAGCCTGTCCCACCTGTTGTCAATCCTATCCAGAGGGGGTCCTTAAACATGCTCATTGTCTACTTCTGTGCAGCAAAGAGGACCCATGCTTAGGAGAAGGTTGGCAAATGGATTTTATATACATGCACCCATGCCAGGGATGCAGATAACTACTGAATATCTTCTCTGAGCAGATAAATGCCTTTATCTCCTCTGCCTCCCATGGGCATTAGAATCCCAAGGTACCAGCCATTGATTTTCACCCCCTCAACTTCTCCCTGAGTGACAGACATCCTTGACGTTTAACTATCACATACATGCTGTAGGATGCCTGGATTAGTACTGAGAGTCTAGACCTCTTCTCTGAGGTTCATATATCCAAATATGCCAGGTCCCAGGCCAACCCCAGAATTAAATTTGAGATACAAAAACAGTTTCTCAGCAAGTCATAATAATACCTAATCTCCATAAGACTTACTACCATTGGCAAATTATTATCACTTATACACTGTATTTGACATCCAGGAATGTATTAACTATGAGTTACATACTTCTAACAAGCCAGTCATTATGCTGAGCAGCGTGTTCTAAGACTAGTGAGCCTGGGAACAGGGACAAGAAGGCAAGTTACATGTGGAGACAGCAAGCTTGGCACTGCAAGGACTAGAGCATTCTGATTCCTAAAAGTTGGTAGACCCTGCTTTCATCTGCTACTTATCTGTAGTTCTCTATCTCTTAACAAAAAGCTTCAGTGTCAGGTATGATAGTTAACTTTAATTGTGAACTTGATGAAATCTAGACTCACTTGGGAGACAGGCCATGAGGATGCCTATGTCTGGTTATATTTATTAGGTAATAGAGGTGGGAATACCCAACCACTGCAGGCAGCATCATTCCCTAGGCTAGGCTCCCAGACTGCATAAAAAGGACAAAGTAAGCCAGGCATGATAGTGTGCACCTTAAATCCCAGCACTCGGGGCTGGAGAGATGGCTCAGCGGTTAAGAGCACCGTCTGCTCTTCCAACGGACCCGGGTTCGATTCCCAGCACCCACATGGCAGCTAACAACTGTCTGTAGTTCCAGTTCCAGGCAAACACCAAGGCAAATAAATAAATAAGTAAATAAATAAATAAAGTTTAAAAAAAAAAATCCCAGCACTCAGGAAGTGGAGGCAGGCAGATCTCTGTGAGTTTGAAGCCTAGTCTACAAAACGAGTTCAAGGACAGCCAGGACAATAGAGAGAGACTCTCTCAAGAAAAAACAAACAAACAACAAAAAAGACAAAGTGAGCAGTGCACACTCATTATTTCCTGCTTTCTGACTGTGGATGTGATGTGACTGGCTATAGTTGGACTTTCTTTGGACCACCAGCTCCCAAAAAATGACACAGAGATTTATTATTAATTAATGAATGTTGGCCTTAGGCTTGTTCCCAACTAGCTCTTACAACTTAAATTAACCCATTTATATTATTTTATGCTCTGCCATTCGGCTTGTTACCTTTCTTCAATATAGTACAGCCAGCTTCCTCCATGTCTGGATGTCCAATTTCCACCTCTCGGATCCCCACACACACACTCAGTTCCTCACTCTCCCTGGAAGTCCCGCCTTGCCTCCCCTGCCTAGCTATTGACCATTCAGCTCTTTATTAAACCAATCAGGAGATGTCTCATGCAGGTGAAGAAGAACAGACACATCTTCACCCAATGTGATCAAATATTCGGCAACCCCCAGCCACCTCAGGCTCCTGACACACTGACTTCCCTGCTGTGATGGATCAAACATGGGAGCTGTGAGCCACCCAGTTCCTTCTTTAAGTTGCCTTTGTCATAGTATTTATCTCAGCAACAGGAACAGTCACTAATGCAGCTGGTAAGGGAGGGAAGGAAGAGACTCTTCTCTGTAAGAAGGTGTGAAGGGGGTCGGGGCTGTCCTTCATTAGCAGAGCACTTGCCCAGTATACACAGAGGTCTTGAATTTCTCTCAAGTGCTGCAAAATAGAAAAAGAACCTCGGTTGTTCAGGGCGTGGAATGACGGTTCCTGAGCTCTTTTCTTCTGTTTGAACTTTTGTTCCTCCCTGTTTTCCAGGGTTTCTCTTCCCCAAACAGGGCTGTAACTGTTCTGGACTAAGAGCAGGTGTGGATCCTTAGAGAATTCTTCCTCTAATGGGCATTATAATAGTCCCAGTGCAGCTGGCATGCCAAGAATGTGTGTGCTTATGTTTATTTTCCAGAATTAAATATTTATAGAGCCCACTATGTGCCAAGAGCAGTCAAGGAAGACTTTGTTCTTCTACCTTCCCAGGTTTCATGGATCCAAAGCGAGGCAGGCCGTATAAACGCCTGCTATGAAAAGCCAACTGAAAAACCTGTTTGTCCAGGACACTCTTGTCCCCAGGAAGGAGGGAAGGAAATCTGAGCGAGGCCACACAGGACTTAGGGAGCCTTGGCTCTGTGTCCAGAGAGGGGCAATGCTGTGCAGTTGGTCCAAGCCAAATGCTGGCATATTTCAGCCCTTCTTGAAGAGACCAGGCTCCAACCAGCATGAACCCAGTTTAGCCGGAAGGCGTTTGCCTTTTGCTCCGAATCCAGGGACTACCGAAAGTGGATCCATGGAGATCAGCCTTGGCTCCTTCCCAGAGGCACAAGTGTCTTAACCTTCTCGTGGCTCTTTGTGCGTACACTGACATTTATATGCTGTCGTGTTTTGCCATCGGTTTGTCTTCTTAGTCACTCAAACACCAATCCTGACACTTCTTTTCACCGAAAGCTTTGTCCAGAAATTCCCAATCAAGTATTAATTACTTAGTGAGCGCCTGTTCCTGAGTCTGCCATCCATCTGAGTAGATGAGCTTCAGAGAGTGCAGAGGCCCACCAGATGCTTACAAGGTAATGGTGAGCGCAGCTGGGTGAGGTCAGTCACGTTTACCTGGACGTGGAAACGCGCATTGATGGAGCACCTCCACAAGAGGGCGCACAACACTGACGGTTCCACAGGGGTCTTACTAGTTCCGGCCTGCCCAGGGGTTTGGACAATTCAGGCGGTCAACCAATCAGGAGCCAGGACAACATAAACCATCTGTGTGGATTCAAGGGGCCAGAAGAAACTTAGGCTTCTGGGAAGCTGCCCAAGACTGATCTCCAAAGACCTACATTCAAGAGTTCCTGGATTTTATTTATTTATTGGTTGGTTTTGTTGTGATAGTGGTGGGCTATTTGTATGTTTGGGCTTTTTGAGACAAGGCGTTGATTTGTAGCCCTTGGCTGAACTGGAATTTGTGACAATCCTCCTGTCTCTGCCTTCTGAGTGTTAGGATTACAAGCCTACCATACTTTTATTTACTTATTTTGTATTTTCTAGTGCTGACAATAGAACTCAAGGTCTTATACATGAATAGTCAATGTCCCTACTTCTGAACTATGCAGGCAGCCAGATTGTCACTCAGAACTCTGAACTCAATAATGTATTGAGGCTGGGACAGCAAAGAGAGAATGGGAAAGCAGTGACAATAATTGCAGTCAACAGACAAGCCTTCAGGGCACCCAAGCCCAGAGTGAGGGAGCAGACCGGAGGTCCTGCCTCTGCCCTCCTGTGACACTCCAGGTGGGACCTCAGGGTCCTGGAGTCTGCCTCCAGCTGTTCATCGTAGGCCCCACCCCAAGAATGAGGACATTCTTATGATTTGAACAAGTAATCATCCCTTTAAGTGAAACAGATTTCAAACAGATCTAGACACACCCCAAAACAGCAGAGGAAACTGTCTTGCAGTGTTTTGTCTTATTTGAGGGTGTGGGGTTGGTGTTTTCCCAAGGGTGTTGGGCACAAAGAGGGTCTGACTAAATCTCAGAGACCAGCAAGGCCACCCTCAGGGCTATCTCCTTTAGTACAAGCTGCTTGTTCTAAAGATCAGAGGTCAAAGGTGAGGGAGGCACTGAGATTCCAAGGCTCAGCCCATAGGTTTCATCTGCATCTGATTAAAATGAAATTCAAATCCCAGTAGCTGGAAGAAAAGGTCAGGATTTGACCCTGACAGTCACCTCCCTGCAGTCTCTCCCTCTTGTCCCCTGGCTTGGGTCCCATCACTGCTCAGCTCCAATTTCCCCTTTCCCTGGGTAGCCCCGCACTGCCCAGAAGCCCCGCAGAATGGCCCCATTGTAGGCCACACAAACCAAAATAGCAGCATTTTCTGTCCCCTGCCTTAGGGAGCTTCACTTAAAACCCCAGAGTCCCAGATGTGGACGACAATGGACGTTGTTGTTACAAATTAGCGATCCTGGGATCGGTGAGAGGCAGGTAGTCGGAAAGCAGCCAGCGGAGTGGGCTGGGCTGTGGGAGAGAACAATTATACAGTCACTCCATTAACCCAATTAGCAAACTCTGGCAGGAATTCCCTTGTCAACAAAAGAAGCATGGTAGGGAAGGTGGGAACAGGGGATAGGGTGGGGGAGCCCCTGGGATGAAGAGACAGAGTAGAACTTCAGTTACCTCTACACTGACAAATGCTATTTTTATCAGATGTTAAATGTTCTGGGTTCTTTTTATTTTTTTTTTTTTTTTTAAACCATGCCCCGGAGCATTGGATGAACAGTGTTTGCTTTAATTAATGAATCAGATGACATCTCTACTGAGCAGCGGGCTCCACTCAGCTGTGGAAACCCTCTGGGTGGCCTGGAGAACAGGGACTGTGGAATCCTGACAGCTCACAGCTGTCAAGTCATTGGTCATTCAATCCAAATGGTCAGTGGACCCTTCCCCGGCATCTTGGGTTTGGAGGAGAGGAACAGGCCACAGAGTAAGGCCATGGTAGTGTCTGGTTTTTCTGAGTCATTTTGTACAAGCCGTGCCAAGGAGCTGGGATCTGGAAGGAAAGGCGGGTTATGCCTATGAAATGGTCAGGCTTTCTGATACAAAGAGGGATAAGGAGGGGACCCACAGCAACAGGCACAGGGGGAGGGCTTCCTGGGAATGCCATGATAGCCTCAGCGGTCTAGCCAACCTTTTGGGGAAGAGGGCCTCCCAGTGGGCAGAGAGAACTGGGACTTAGTTGAGGGAGGTCCTCTTGCCTCACTGCTTCAAGGCATGGGACTGGCCCGACAGCATGTTTAGCAGCATGGTATTTGGAGCCGCAGCATGCAGCACACAGAGCTACTGCGTTCAAAACAAAAAGTACCAAGAAAAGGGTTGAAACCTCTTACCACTGGGTTCTCTGAGACTGTGGAGGAGCAGATGGTCAAGATAAGGGGGGTGGGGTGGGAAGATGGTGGGTAGGGTCTGTGCTCCCCCCCCCAGCCCAATGCCCCTGTCAGCCCTGAGAGCCCTGTGCCCAGTTCCCCAGCCCTCTTCTGTCCCAGTTGCTGTCCTTGGCACTTCTCCATCCTCACATCACCCATCAGACAGGGCCACGCCAACAGACAGTCCTGTCCAGTATGGATTCGCTAGTACCTGACATGGCAGTGTGTGGAGGAACTACCCTACACAGAGAATATTCAGAGAAACATTCCTCTGCGTCGCTAATTGAGGGAAATTCTGTAGCTCTGGAGATGGGGATTTGAACATGTGCACTGAGATCCGTGGGGCTGTCTGTATGTATGGGAAGGCTTGTGAACCATGTCTAGCTGTTCTTCTCATAGCACCGCCTTTCTTCCCTACCTCAGCTGAAACCCAGGATGCTCAGAAGGCCTCCTTCTACAAGAAGTGAGCATGGATGAGGTGTGTGGATTAATAAATAGCCTATGACCCAGAGGCTGTCAGCCTGTGGGTCTCAACTCCTCTATCTCCAAAAATGTTTACATAACAGTAGCAAAATTACAGTTAGGAAGTAGCAACAAAAATAACTTTATGGTTGGGGGTCACCGCCACATGAGGAACTGTACTAAAAAGTCAAGCATTAGGAAAGCTGAGAGCCATTGCTATAACCTCTGACCCATCCACATAATATTACCTGTTCTTGGGACAGCCTAAAGTCAGCCAGTTTCTATAACTTTCCAGCATACTCTCCATGAGGCTGCAAAATTGGAGCCCAGAAGGGTACCCCCTTGTTTCTCCAACAACCCTGCTCAGCAACTGAGGCAACTGGGTTTTTAGAGCCGAATGATTTTTGTCCTGGTCAGAAAAAAAAAAAGCCCCCAGAAACTCCAGGCACTCTCCAAAAGTGAGTTCTTCTCTCCAGCAGAAGAAGTTAAACAGGCCTCAGGCTAAGCTGTGAGCAGAGGCAGACAACTGAACTACTTTGCAAGACGAAGAAGTAGGGGGTCACCCCAGGTTCGCTGAGAACCCCAGGCTGCCCCTGCCAGCTCCTGGACGGTCTCCAGCTGCACTCAGCTGTGAGGCTTACACAGCCTCAGCTCCAAGCAAGCCCTGACCTAAAGGCTCTTGCTACAAGTACAAACAGGTCTTCCAGATGCCTCGAACTTCCTAGGGTGCGGTGATGGGGGCCAGGGCAGGTGTGATGATTACCCTGTGTCATCTTCTGGTGCCATTCCAAGTGGCTGGCACCACCATCTCTCCATGCAGTTGCTAGGACAAGAGGAACGTAAGGGGAAGAGTCGCTTTGAAGTCCACAGAATTGGCCTCTGATGCCCTGGCTCTGTGCTGGGAGGCCTTATGGCTACTCTCGGAAGCAGAACCTTCCCCTTGTGACTTGGGGCTCTTTGGATCCAGGTATTGGTGAAGTAAAGTTTTGGCAAGAGCCTTGACAACTGTTGCCAGGAAAGTGGCTGAAGGAAGATAATTAGACCCAGTAATTGGTTGCTCCCCACCCCCCTGCAACAGTGGCTATGTCTGGAAGACACCAGAAAGCTATTCTCCCCAACTAAGGCTAAGGTGTCCCAAGTGTCACTAAGGCTAGGTGAAGTTGCTGGCTCCTATTCAGTCTGCTATATATATTTCAAAATGTATTGGTGTGTACATGCACACAGGTGTCATGTCACACTGTGGAGGTCACAGAACAACTTGCTGGCCTTGGTTCTCTCCTATCACCATGAGGGTCCCAGGGATCAAACTCAGGTCATCAGGCCTGGCAGGAGCTGCCCCTATCCACTGAGCCAGCTCACGGGCTTGCTGGAATGATTCTTGAACTCCACATGCTTCCTTCAAGGCAATGTCGATTTACCTAACCCAGGATCATGCTCAGTGACCATGAGGTTTACAGCTCTGTGTCTGGGGTGCAGCTCTGTGTCTGGGGTCACCTTTAGATAGGCCTCCAATTCTGGCTGCCCAGGAGGGCTCCATGAGGTCCAGTCCAAAGGGTTTCCTTAGCTTTTGTTCTGCCTGAGCTGAGTCATCACTTTCTACTTCTGGGAAGGTTCCAGGCCCCTGTCCCTCCTGTTGGCCATTTTAGCACACCAGATGGCTCATATTAGATCTCAATTTGCAGTTTGCAACCCTTTGTGGGCATGTGCTTTGGGTCTGTCCCAGACTGAGCAGCTGGTCCCTCAGGGGATCTGGGAAGTCCTCAGCATTGATTCGAGCTCAGCACAGAAGCTATGGGTCTCATTTCCAGTTTCCATAGGGCACTTACCGTTCTAAACGCTGACCCAAAATTGTAGCCCCAGAGCCTGAAGACAGCTCGAGTGGGGATCCTGCCCTGCAGTGGTCCTCAGGGCCAGGGCTAGCTTAGAGGGAGGACCGATCACAAGAAGGAGACTGAGCTGGAATCCAGCATCTGTTCTGACTTTCACAATAAAGACTTCATCAATTTAGCTCTGGGATTTTTCTTTGGTTCGTTGGTTATTATTTATTTATTTTAAAAATTAAGACAGGTTTTCTTTGTGTAACAGCTCTGGCTGTCCTGGAACTCACAGAGATCCCCCTGCCTCTGCCTCCTGAGTGCTGGGATTAAAGGATTAGGTGCACACACACACCTAAACTAGCCTTGAACATCTAATCTCCCTGCTTTTATCTGGCCTCACGCCTGGTCCTCTGCTGCTGGGGTTAGAACCTAGGACTGGAAAAAGGAGCTGTGACTTGCAGCCCAGAGGCCACTGAGCCAGTGGCGCCGCCGTTGCCATGCCCCTATGGCGGCCACCAAGGACAGTCATGAGGACCATGATACCTCCGAGGAGAATGTAGATGAATCCAACCATAATCCCCAATTCGAGCCAATAGTTTCTCTTCCTGAACAAAAAAATTAAAACTCTGGAGGAAGATGAAGAGGAACTTTTTAAGATGCGAGCAAAGCTATTCTGGTTTGCTTCAGAGAATGACCTCCCAGAATGGAAGGAACGAGGCACTGGTGATGTCAAGCTTCTAAAGCATAAGGAGAAAGAGACCATCCACCTTCTCATGAGGAGGGACAAGACTCTGAAGATATGCGCCAACCACTACATCACATCAATGATGGAGCTGAAGCCCAATGCTGGCAGTGACCGTGCCTGGGTCTGGAATACCCACGCTGACTTTGCTGATGAATGCACCAAGCCTGAGCTGCTCAACATCCGCTTCTTAAATGCTGAGAATGCACAGAAGTTCAAAACAAAGTTTGAAGAATCCAGAAAAGAGATTGAAGAGAGAGAAAAGAAAGAACCAGGCAAAAATGATAATGCTGAGAAGGTGGCTGCGAAGCTGGAAGCCCTTTCTGTGAGGGAGGCCAGAGATGAAGCTGAAGAGAAATCTGAGGAGAAGCAATGAATCACTCTCTGTCCTTTTCCTTTCTTTTTCTTTAAAAAATTTCCCCACCCTTTAAGGTTTGTTTTTATTCTGTTTTGTTTTTACAAGAGATTTTGTAAAGAACTGAATTCCAACCTTCAGGGGTTTTGTTTTGGTTTGTTTTTTTTTTTCCCTAAGTTTTGACACCATCGAACATGACTTGAGAAATCCATTCCCCAGTCATGAAAATGTACTGTGGAAACACTTTATAGCCATCAAAAATAGTGAATAAAAATGCCTTTGAAATTCTGGAAAAAAAGAAAAAAAGAACCTAGGACTGGGCATGCGCTAGCAGTTGCCTGCTGAGCGAGTATCCTCCAATCACCAGGGATCTTCAGTCCTGGGGGTTTTTTCTTTGTTTTGTTTAGTTTTTTAGACTCAGTGCTGGAGCTTGAACCTATGGATCCCGAGCAAGGGCTCATCTACTGAGCTCCAATCTGACTGAGCTCTGGAATGTAAACTTTAACAGATGGCCTTTTTCTTCCAGATTCCTTCCTCACTTAGATACCCATGTATTTGTTCAGTAGACAGTCACTGATCATATACCTTGTGCCAGATGTCATGCTTAGGGCTGAGAAATAAGGGGGAAAAAAGTTCTTGCCAGAGGCTGGAGAGATGGCTCAGTGGTTAAGAGCACTCACTGCTCTTCCAGAGGACCAGGGTTCAATTCCCAGCACCCACATGGCAGCTCACAACTGTCTGTAGTTCCAGACAAACAAACAAATAAAAAAGTTAAAAAAAAGTTCTTGCCTTCAAGGGACTTCCTGAAATCTGAAAAGTAGGCACTTGCAGAGAAGTGAAATAAGGGCCTGGGACTAAGGGCCCAGGCCCAGGAACCACACTGGCAGAGGTCAGACACTTCCCGACTGCTCTTGGACATTCCCTTGGGCTAAACTCCTAAGTACTACCCACCACAGTTCCCTCATGGAGAATGGAATAACGCTGATACTCGCCTTGGTGCTTTTTAAGAAACGCGTTAGTTGATGGATTTGAAATGATTAGAATGGGGCATTCTTGACGGGCTGAAGAGGAAGGAAAGCCAAATACACATCCCAGGACGCTCGGATTCCGAACAGTGGCAGGAAAGCTGCATCTGAGTCTCGGGTTGGCTGCAATGCATTTTTAGATTTTTGAATACTCGTGACTCTGGCTTGCTCCTCTGTAGAGACAGTAGTATTTCCACATTTCAACCTCATTGGAAGGACAAAGAACCAGCATTTACATCTCCTTTGGACCAGACACAGTTATAATGTGAGAATCAGAAGAAATAACATCTTAAATGTATTTGAAAATTTTAAAAGACATTGTAATCTGTAAATCATAACATTCCGGGTAATCATAATTGCATGTTGACTTCTCGACCCCTTGGGTGCATCACAATGATGATGGAAGGCTGAAAGAGAGGCAGGCACTTTGTCCTGACTACTAGTAGGTATTAGGACTTTGCCTCCTTGTAATTGTCTCTGGGTCCCCTTTACTTACTCTACTAAAGCCTAGAGACCTCTTTAGAAGGAAAATCCAAAAGCATAAAAAAGGCACAGTGAAGTGTGCTTAACTCCGGGGAAATAGATGTGAGAAACAGACACATTTCTGAGAAAGAAGCATGTCCCAGCTTCACAGCAAGTTCCTATTAGTCCTCCAGTGCCTTGGGAGCTCCGTAAGGCTAACCCAGAACACAGCTAGAGCTTATAATTAAGCTGGGTAAGGAGGGCCACCTTAACGCTTGGTTACTCTCACAGGCTGCATTCATGTGCTCTCCCTGGCAAGGGATGAGGAACATGGGGTGCAGAGCTTGCCACCAGATGAAGGCAGGCCAGCAACAGATTAATGAGGTAGAGTCTGGTAAGGGCAAGCAGGAAGCACTGGTGTCTGTTCCAGTGACTGGTCACCACTAATGGGACTGCCACCACTGCCAGGGGACCTGCCAGGAAGTTGTGAAATGGAGCTTCCAGAGCCCTACCACAGAGCCAGAGAGAATGTGGGATGACATCATGGGGCAGAGATGCTCTCATTGCCTGGATCTTGATCCCCTCAATGCTCTACATCTGTGCAGAAGATGCTGCTGGTCCTCTGGTTGTTTTCTCAGTTCCTCCCCACACCTTTGCTATCCTAGATTGCAAGGTGTAGACCTTCTTACCATCCTGTCAGTGGCTCTAGAACAGCCCCAAGCTTCCGATCTGCATGCAGCTAGTGTTCCAGCCTGAAGCCTTAGCCAATGGGAGCCTCCATGTTCTTGGCTTATTTCACAAGGCTTTTGTGAGGGTCCAACATCAAAGAAACTCTCTGCAACTTTTAAGATGCCTTGAATGGGAGAAATTGCTCCAGGCACAAAAGGAGAAGCCCAGGGGCCAAGCTTTGCCAAGCAGAGCCCTATGGGCCTGGCTTTCTGGCTGTTCCAACTGGCCCTTCTCCTGGGGATGAAGAAAAGGGACCTTTCCATGAATCTTCTTGGGAATCTTGTGACATGGAAGCATCCAAGTTTCATATCATGCTCTGTCTTCCTAATGAACAAGAGTTCACAAAGATCACAGAACTAACCGATCTTTCTCTCCAGCCAGCACTTAACCCAACCAAGCCAACAGCTTCGACATCAGGGTGACCCCAGGATAGGAAAAGCACAGGGACTCTGTTTGTAGCAGGATTTGTGTTTAAAACATGATAGGGTCTCTACCCCTTATCTAGCAAGAGTGAGTAATCTATTTGGGATATTTAATAAAAACCAGACATTACCTCACTAGTGTCTTATCCAGGGCTGCTGCAGTCTTCCCATTAATTCCAATGATCTGGGGTCTTTTGCCATGTAAAGCAGTGTCAAGAGACACCTGAAAACTCTTTTGTTCTGAGTAAAGAGAGTCACAGAACACACACACACACACACACACACACACACACACAGAGAGAGAGAGAGAGAGAGAGAGAGAGAGAGAGAGAGAGAGAGAGAGAGAATGTGTTTGCTTTCTTCATTTTAAGAAGACTGGGAATTAAAATCTCAGCCCATCCCCCAAGTCATCTTGAATTGAATCAACTTTAATCTAATTTCTCTGCTCCTTCTTCCCTGAGGGACAAGGGGAGCTTCCTGTGTGAACTCCCATCAACCCCAGGGAGGTGCTGGTGTGGTTGCTGGGGATACCAGCTACAGACAGACTCCTTCTCTAGAGTGATGGCTGTCCTCCAGTGGAGGTGTCAGAGAGATAGTGACTGGAACAGTAGTCACGTGCTTTGTGAGCAGCTGTCTGAGCTACAGGATAAAGTAGGTCTCATGTCTCTCCCAAACATGGAAAGGAGCTGACTGAATCCTGGGGAAGGGCCTGCTCCCTAGACAGTAATGAGCTTACTGGGGCCGCCTCATATAAGAAGGCTTGATAATATAATCCCAGGCTAGACAATGGTACCTTTGTTTTGTATACAAAAACTATTAAAAATCTCCTCATGTTCAATATAATCTATTAGGTGATATGAGAAAAAAAATTCAGTTTTGATCAGGGGCATCAAAGTGTGATGATTCTAGAAAATGTCCACAGCTGAATCAATGTTTAGAGTTATACATGGTGTGAGACTTTCTTTAAAACAAGTCAGCAGAAATACAGAAGGGAAAAATGGGTGAGACAAGTATGACGAAATCATGCCAACTGTTAAGTCTAACAGAAAATGTTATTTAAACATACTGTTCTCTCAACTGTCTTGGTGTTGTGTGGGGGGACATCATTATATAGCTCAAGATGGCCTCAAACTCAGCCTCCCGGAACCTGTGGTTACAGGTATGTCTGTATGTCAACTTCTATGAATAATTAAGCATTTTTATAATTTATTTTTTCCATTTTCATAATTTCATAAAGCAATCAGAATAGGGGATGTAGCTTAGTGGTAAAGCCTTTGCCTAGCGTGTTCAAGACTCTGGGTTCCACCTTCGGCACACACCCCCCCCCACACACACACACACACACACACATATCGAAGAATAAATGCTGAGTAGCAAGTATAGAAGAGAAACCACAGACTGGGAGACTGAAAAACTAGAACTCATTCTAATGGGGATGGAGCCTGGGACCTCACTCATGCTAGCAAGTGCTCTACCACCTAGCTACACTGTTAGCCTGGGAAAGCTATTTAGAATAATCGGTTAAGGAGTCATATAAATTAATTTTAAAAAATTAGTTTCATAG
The DNA here is from genome assembly GCA_004025045.1 of Sigmodon hispidus. NCBI lineage: Eukaryota > Metazoa > Chordata > Mammalia > Rodentia > Cricetidae > Sigmodon > Sigmodon hispidus. The sequence goes on along the minus strand of PVIH01005158.1, from coordinate 46,294 downwards.
TTCTAAATAATAAAGATTAAAGGAAAATAGAAAAATGTGCATGCTGCTCATCTGGAAAATCTGAATCGGGGAAACGAGAGAGCCATTTAGGCGCAAGGATTAGGAAAATGTTTGACTCACAGAAGATGCTGCATTCTGAAGCTGATGACTTTGACCTCTCTGTGTCCTACAGTTTGGCAACTTGTCCAGAAGCAGAATCACACTCTGGTTTTGCCTTTTGGCTAATGTCATAATTCCCAAACTTGGGAATCTGAAACAGGAGACCTCCAGTTCCAGTCCAGCCCGGTTGCTCAGTGGTCTCTGCCTCCACATGTGCACATACATGCACATGAGTACTAAATGTAATTAAATTTTTAATTAATTGAATTCCTAAAGTTCTTCCAATTTTAAATCTCATTTTCCTTCATGACATTCCAGCTATTGCTTCTTTAAAAATGACTCCCAAACCATCTCACCCAGTCTTTTTTTCCTCAGCATCCCTTACTGCCATTTCTTCTACTGAGTCAAATTTGTCATCTATGTTGGTTACCTTTTCCACTGTGGTCTCAAAACAGCCCCTGCTTGTAGCCAGAACTCAGTAAGGTTCATTTTACCAGTCATTAGCTCTTTTTACTTTCCTCTTCCCACTGAATTTACCCCATATAGAACTGCTGTACATCTTTCAAGATTCTAGATACCCCCCCACTCCTGAAATGCTTTTTATTTTTCCCCTAAATACTGCTTTACATCAATTATTTCTAAGCTAAAAAAACATTCTGATGGCCCACTGCCAGCATAGAAACAGTCCCAAATCCTTAGCTGTTTGTGTACTACCTACAAGTCTCACACTGGCATTCCCCCCAGCTCTGTGCTCCTCCATCCCCTATCACTAAACAGCCAGCCAGGCTTCTGAGGTTTTCTGTCCCCCTGCATTTGTTCAGTCCTGAGATCTTTTATCTGTCTACTTCTGAGTCAGGCCCAGCGCTAACCATTCCCATAATCCAGCCTGGTGCAGCCTTGGGTATTTTTATTGTGTACAAAGGGGTTTGGAAGGCACCTCTCTTCTGCTTCTCCAGATCTCTTTTCAAGAATAATAAGCTCAGAGGTTCAGTATCTGCTAGCATACAGTGTCTGAGTTTAATATCTAGCTTTAAGAGAAAAAAAAAAAAACCTAAATTGTTTGGCAGACATGGGAAGCAGAGTAGAGGAAAATTGGCATGGCCACCCTATATATGGTCACACATACACACAACTGTGCCGGGTGTGTTGATGTACATTCTATACATCACTAAGGAGGCAGAGACAAGGCAGACAAGGATCAAGAGTTTGAGGTCAGCCTGAACTACCTAGAAAGGTTTTGTCTCAAAATTCTAAGCAAAACCCCCAAATCACATCATGCACACTAAATCTACCCACCCTCTGCTATTCTTCTTCATTATCAATGATACAGGAGGCAGGGACATAGGAAGCTGTCTAGCAACAGAAAAAAAAAAAAAAAAAAACCCTGATAAATATGAGATTCATTTAACAATATGTCATCAATCTATTTTTCACTTATTTATTTTTTTAAGACAGGGTTTCTCTATGTAGCTCTGGCTGTCCTGAACTGAGAGATCTGCATGTTCTGCCTCCCTCCCTAGTGCTGGGATTAAAGGCCTGTGTCACCACTATCCACCTCTGCTATCAATTGTAAAATGCACATTTTAATATCTATGAAACGAGGATGTATCTTGTCAGCAACAGAATTTGTTTTCTTGGTGGCATGCAAAAACAGAAAGTGGGGCCTGAGGTATAACTCATTTGGTAGCGTGTTTGCCTAGCATGCATGCATGCATAGAGCCCTGGAGCTGATCCCCAAAACAGTATAAATGAGGCATGGCGGCACACACCTGCAATCCTATCACTCAGGAGGTGGAGACAGATCAGGACCAGAATCTGCTAGGATCAGGAAGCAAACTCAGTATCAGAAAGTCTAGGTCTCTCTGGGCTATGCAGTGAGTTTGAGACCAACCATATATATATATGATCTTATATCAGAAATATATATATATATGATCTTGTATCAGAAAAAACAAAAAGTAGATCTAGTATTTAAGGTTTCTTTCTTCACTCTGTGTATGGCCCCAGGGCATGGACTTAAGCCCAATACTTGTAAGGCAAGTGTTCTACTGGCTTTCCCTACCCTTTGATGGTGTTTTTAATTTAATGAAATTCATGCTAGGCTGCATTGTTGACTTTGTGCGGTCTTCCCAGTGTTCTCAATCCCTGCCTCTGGGGATTCATTAATTTAGACTTCCTTTGTCTTCATTGGTGAAGCTAGGAATCCTAACTTGGGTCACTCACTGTCTCCTTGCCTGTGTCTCCCATACCCATTGTCCCAAATGACTTGGGGGCAAACTCCTTGGGTGGTAACAATCTGCACGCTCAAGGGAGACTCTGGAAGCAGTATGGTGTGCCATGAATAATTCACTGTTCTAATTGTAAAAGCAAGGAGCCGGGAGAAACCTGAGAGCCAGGGCAGAGAGAGGTCTGCAAACACACAAGTGCGCACCAAGATAGCTTTCTTAGGTGGTCTTCTGTTCAGATTTGGCCTCTCTCTCTCTCTCTCTCTCTCTCTCTCTCTCTCTCTCTCTCTCTCTCTCTCTCTCTCTCTCTCTCTCTCTCTCTCTCGTACTTGACTGCTTTTGCAGCTGTAACATAGAGCTGTTGCCAATTTACTCCCTGGATGCCTGGGCAGGGGACTCGCTACAGAGAACGTTTTTCCTGCTCTGGAAGTAGCAGAGGGAATTGTGGGTTCCGCCTAAGGCCTAGCCAAGGAGCTGAGTGACTCTGAGGCAGAGGTGTAGGTGGGGGAGGTGAATGCAGACATAACTGAGGTCAAGAGTGCCTTGTTTGGCAGAGCCTTTCTTCAGTACCCCAAATAAACTGGACTGTTTCCTTAGTATGCTGGATGAAGGAAGTCAGGGATCCTAGGCTGAGGGGACAGTAGGCTGAGGGAGAGACAGCCAGGCTTCCTGTTTGTTTGTTTGTGGTGTTCAGATGGAAGCCTGGAGCATGGCTCTGCACTATCAACTTCTCCAGCACTGAGCCACATCCTGGATCCCTGCATAAACTTTCTTTTTTTGCAGGAGGATGAATTTGAAAGGTGGCTGAGGCTTTGCGAACTCAGGTGCTGTTCTTTGACCTTCCCTCCAGTTGCTGTGACTCTTAAGTGCTTTATCTTTGCCAGAGCCACACCGGAGGAAGCTGCTGAGACAAAGGGGGCCTGAAGGAGCCAATTTCTATTCCTAGCCTGTGGTTGACCCAGCAAGTAAGTAACCTTGGTCAGGCCCTTAAGTGCTCCCTGTACTGACAGTAGTGGATTCCACTCTATGTCAAAGAGTTCCTGTGAAAAATTGCTGCTGATAATTTAGAGTATTTGAGATCTTGCAAGAAATAAACAATAAACAGCAACCCTGCATCTGGCCCAGTGTTACAGGGTGTTCTTAGAATCTGGCTCTTTGTCAATAAGCGTGCTCTGTCCTTTGCTTGGTGACCAGGTTTAGAGCATGATGGGGATTGGTAATAAACATAGCTAACATCCATTCATGTTTATATGGTGATTCCACGTTTATGATGTGCTGGGCACAGGAGCTTAATGTTCATAGCAACAGTTTGAGATAGAGTTGACAAAGCAGGCCCAGGGAAGTTATGGACTTGCCAGGGATGCTCAGTGAATTTGCTCTTATCCAGCTGCAGTGTATTAAACAGCCAGGTAATGTGTCACAAGTGAGCACTTGCTATGTGCTCTGCACTGAGCTGGTTGGGATGAGACATGTGGTGGGATAAACAGTAGCTCAAGGCAAACTGGGTGGGCAATGTGGAGACACAAAGTGCTTTTGGAAATCTGAGGAGAAACTTCATGGAGAAAAGGAAGCTTGAACAGGCTTGGGGTTTTGCCTCCTAAACGGGACATTTAGACTCTGTAATCCTCCCCGTCTAGAAAGATGCTAATTCACATTGGTTATGGGGAAAGGACCTGCAAGAGCAACTATAAAATCTGGAGCCGGGGCTGGAGAGATGGCTCAGAGGTTAAGAGCACTGACTGTTCTTCCAGAGGTCCTGAGTTCAATTCCCAGCAACCACATGGTGGCTCACAACCATCTATGAAGAGATCTGGCGCCCTCTTCTGTAAAACTGTATGCATAATAAATAAATAAATCAAAAAAAAAAAAAAAAATTAAAAAAAAAAATCTGGAGCCAACTGCAGACATCGTCTGGTGCAGTGATCCACAGTGTAGCTCTCCTCCTGAAACTCAATGAGTCCTGTGATTTAAAAATGCTGCACGTTCCTGAATTAGGAATGTAGATGGTGTTTATATAAACTAATATCAATATGTCAAACATTCCCCCACCCCACAGTGCTGAGGATGGAACCCACATAGGGTCTCAAATGTGCTAAGCAAGTTCTTTACCACTGGGTCCCACCCTCTGCATCGATATCAGTGTTAATGGACGTAGTGTCACATGACTACTCCTTAAACACCGGAAAGCACCTACAGGCAATGGAAGTAGTATGCACCCTCAAGCAACTTATGCCAAACTTCTTGCACATCCTATATGACTCTCATCTTGGCAGAATTGACAATTATCAATATGTCACTGTTTGGACACTTGGGTTTTTCCCCCTTTTGGGTGTATAACATATCATTATACCAACCAAAATACTAATAGCTTCTTTTTTTTTTTTTTTTTTTAAAAAAAAAACTTATTTATTTATTTAATTATTTGCCTTGGTGTTTGCCTGGAACTGGAACTACAGACAGTTGTGAACTGCCATGTGGGTGCCGGGAATCGAACCCTGGTCTTCTGGAAGAGCAGCCGGTGCTTTTAACCGCTGAGCCATCTCTCCAGCCCCCTACTAATAGCTTCTTAAAAACTGATATACACCATACATCATATGTATGTTGTATGTATATACATATATACAGAGTAAGTTCCAGGACAGTCAGGGCTGGACACCCTCACCCACTCCCCCTCCAAAAAACACAATGTGTATGAATGTGTGTGTGCATGGCATGTGTTCCCTGGAACCTGAGGATGCCAGCAGAGGGAGTCAGATCCTCTAGAAATGGAATTACAGATGGTAATGAGCTGCCATATGGATGCTGGGAGCTGAATCTGGGTCTGCAAGACAAGTAGGCACTCTTAATCACTGAACCATCTCTCCAGCCCCTTTATTATATTTTTATTACTTATCTCAATTTATCATGTGTGTGTGCACTCGTACACACATATACACATACATACCCGTATATTATAGTACACATGTGTAGGCCAGAGGACTGGAGCTGGAAGTTTTCTTATGTCCCACAGCCACTTGGTCCTAAATAATCACACAGAGGCTTATATTAATTACAAACTGTTTGGTCAATGTCTCTGGCTATTACTAGCTAGCGCTTGCATCTTAAATTAACCCATTTCTACTAATTTATGTGTTGCCACATGACTGGTGACTTATCAGAACATCTTAATCTTGGGTGGCTGGATCTGGTCTTCCCCAACCCAGCCTTATCTTCTTCCTCCATATCTCTTGGATTTCCTGCCTGGCTGTAAGCTGTCTTGCCATAGGCCAAAAGAGCTTCTTTATTAACCAACAACAGTAACACATATTCACAGCATACAAAAAGACCATCCCACAGCACTCCCCTTTTTCTGTCTAATCAAAAAGGAAGATTTTAACATAGTAAAATTACATATAACAATACAGTTGTCAAGGAAGAATTATGGCTACAATATCCTGCCTATTTGTATTTGGCAAAATTAAAGAAAATGTTCATTCACCAATCCTATTTTTGTGAGTCTAAAGTTTTATATTAATTTACCTTTTATCATAACTGAGGAAAACTATAAGTATAACTATCTAATAGTCTTCAACTCCATCAAGGACCCAGAAGGATATGTTACTTGAGTAAACAGGAAGTATGTTACAATTTCCCAAGCTCTAAAAATGCCAGAGACATCTGGTTGCCTCGACAGCCACCCAAAGTTCCTCTGCAATGTTGAGGCATCTATTTTGGGCCTACAGACCTAGTATAGAGGACAGCTTTTCTGAGTAGATTCTCTGCTTCTAACACACTGGTCTTGGGGACGGAACTCAGGCTTAGTGGGAAGCACTCTTACCTATTGAAACACCTCACAAGCTCCATTTAGCTATCTTAAATAAAAATACTTAGATGGTATACCTTTTTATCTGAGTCTACTCAGGCTAAAAGAAGGTCAAATATTTGTTAGAGTCAAAACAGAGCATGAAGTAAAGAAAAACCTCACTGGAAATGACAGCAATTATTGGTAATTTGCAACTGATTGCTTAGCTCTTAATTATTAGTCATCAATCAGAACTCAGAAAGATCAGCGTGTTATTTAAAATGCAAAATCATGTTAATGGTGTGCTGGCATTGGTCAGAGCTGGAAATGAAGCTGGAGGTAGCTGGCTGTGGAGCACAGTCTCTAAAATCCAGCTTCCTTTAAGAACTTACACTGGGCTACCTGGGATGAGCCAGCATGTTCCAGGCTAGAGGTATAGAAAAGGCTCTGATAAGGGCTGAGACATGATGCTGAGTGATTGTGGTTCCACTCTCCAGGGAGGGAGGAGGAGCCTGGGATTAAAAATAAAGTGATTCAGTGTGGGGATATGTTACATAGTTAATAAAACTTGGAATATTAAGAGATCAACCCACAGTCAAAAACTAGGCAGACATAGCTCAGGAATGTCTTGATCTTTGAGTACAAGGCCAAACAGTGGCACACCCCTTTAATCCCAGCACAGGGAAAGTGGGAGTGGTGACCTACGCCTTTAATCCCATAACTCCAGAGACAGAGAACTTTCTGTTTCTGGGAGTTCAAGGCTGACCACCAAATAGAGTAGTTCCTGTCTTTAATTGTGGATAGGATACAGCTGGGTGAGAAGGGTATTTAAGGCAGGCAAAGGAAAACAGCAGCAATGAGAAGCCACCAGGAGTGAGGCTGAGGAAACTGAAAGATAGCTGGGTCAGATTTGACTGTGGTGTTTCCTCTCTGATATTTCAGCCTTTCCCTGATAGTCTGGCTCTGAGTTTCTTTCATTACAATCAGAATTCATGTTACAATTCAGGAGGCAGAGGCAAGAAGAGCTCTGAGTTCAAGGCCAGCCTGGTTTTACAGATCAAGTTCCAGGACAGCCAGGGCAGCAGCACAGAAAAACCCTGTCTTGAAAAAACAAAAACAAAAACAAAAAAAACCCAAAACTAAAAATATAAATAAAGCAGCATACCTGATTAAGCAAAAGGGAACCACCCCAGTTCAAATATGTCTCTCTGTACCTTCCCCATTCATTGACTGGCACCCAGGATGGCATAGGACAGTCTCTGGAGGCTTGTGAATTTGATGCCCTCATGCCATCTGCCTAGCCCATTCCCAAGGCTCTTTGCTCTGATTGGCTGTGCCTAGAGCCTCCCTTCTGAAAACAAATGCTTTCCCACTGAGCTACCTCCAGCCCATTCTCCCAGAAGTAACCAATGAAGGTTTTAAGATGACAGCTCAAAGCAGGTTTACAGAATGGCACAGGATTTGACTCCAGTTCAGCTAGATAGAAGAAAAGCAGGTTTACAGAATGGCACAGGATTTGACTCCAGTTCAGCTAGATAGAAGAAAAGCAGCCCCCTGCAGGCAGGGTAGAATTCCTGTACAAGTCTACAAAACTCTGTTCCAGGGCTGACTTGGGGAAATTCTGCCTCCTGGGGGGGAATATTTTTTTCTTTCTCGTGGAGCTCTAATGGGGTTCTTGTAGGTGTCTGCTTCTGATGTCAGAGCCACCCAGAGACTCCAGCTTCCCTGCCCTTCACAGGCAGCTGGCAGAAATCAGATGTGAGCTGAGGTGGTCCTTGCAGGGCCCTGCTGGGTGTCTACTCCTCAAAGAGATTTCAGTGTGGCAGATATTAGAAAAGACTGGAAGAAGCTGGGTCTTGAAATCTGACCTATGGTTGCTTCTCTCCAAATTCAAATAGAGCTCCACTCACTACCCAGCTGCTCAAGCTCTTTAAGTCAGGACAGGGTGACCCTCTGGGGCTGAAGGGGCAGAATAGACAAGCACACCCAGCCTCCTTTCTCTTCTGGGTAGGCACTCAGCCTTGTGGTTTTGGTCAGTAGGAGCCCGTCTCAACCACCCTGCCGACTGACACACTCCCCGGATCAAAGAGGAGCTATATTTGGCAGGGCACATATGCACTGCAGGGACTCTAAGGCTTTGGTGGATCTATCTTGAACCTTGCTCACCTAACAAGAGGATCTCTATGGCTCCCCTTATCACTTGGCCCTCCTCACTTCTGGTCACCTGGATGTCCTGTCTGAGGAAGTGGGAACAACCTCTTCCCCAGCATCAGAGCCCCAGGAGGAGGGAAGGGGAAGCCATCCAGCTGACAGAATTCACACAGCAGAGTGAAGGCCAGGGCGGCTGGCCCTCACCTGCAATCACTGTTGTGGGATGCAGACTTTCAGAGGCTTTCCTAGCTGAGTGAACAAATTTGAGCATTTCATCGTCTTGGACTGTTTGCAGCCTGAAACTTGCTGCTGTTTTTCCAGTTTGGGAGTTTTGCTTGTTTGTTTTGTCCTAACAAATAAACAGCCTGGCATGTGTGTGCGTTTCCTGTCCTGCCTCGTCACAACCCACAAGACCCTTTAAGGCTCTGTGAGCACCCCAATATTACTGACATAGTTAAGTTACCTAAAATTGTAGAGTTGGTATATGGCAGAGCTAGGCACCTATTGAAGGCATTGGTGGAGATGACTTTGTGTGGGATTAAAGCATTTAAATTATTCGGCCATGATGACACATGCCTTTAATTCCAGCACTCAGTAGACAGGCAGATCTCTGAGTTCCCAGGACAGCCAGGGCTATACAGAGAAACCCTGTGTTGTGTGTGTGTGGGGGAAATAGCATTTATGTTTCACCAAATTTGGGCCTTATGTATATTCACCTGGTACAGGGGGTAGCTAGCTGTTGAATCTAATCTACCATTGGCCTTTTATTTTATTTTATTTTATTTTATTTTCTGTGTAGCCCTGGCTGTCCTGAAACTTGCTCTGAAGACCAGTCTGGCCTCCAGCTCACAGAGATCTACCTCCCTCTGCCTTGGGATTAAAGGCATGTGCCGTCATTGCTCGGCATGGCCTATTTTACAAGAATGGTTTCTTATTATAACTCTCAATAGGATATTTTTGCTTATTTGTTAAAAAAAAAAAAAAAAAAGCAGTGATTCTAAAAAGATAGTTCAGCCGGTGGAGTACTTGCTGTAAAGCATAGGACCTGAATTTGGAGTACTTGCTGTAAAGCATAGGACCTGAATTTGGAGTACTTGCTGTAAAGCATAGGACCTGAATTTGGAGTACTTGCTGTAAAGCATAGGTCCTGAATTTGGATCCCAAGCACCCATGTCAAAACCTGGGCATAGTAGCAGCCATATCTATAACCCCAGCACTGGGGGGAGCAGAGACAGGTGGATTCCTGGGGCTTAGTTAGCCAAACAGGTTAGCCAAACTGATGAGCTCCAGGTTCAGTGAGGGACCCTCAAAATAAATAGTGAAGTGGATGAGGAAAATAAACAGACAAACATCAACTTCTGATCTCTACTCTGTTGCACATGGACTACAACAGAACACACACATACCAGAGAGAGAGAGAGAGAGAGAGAGAGAGAGAGAGAGCGCCCATATAAACTCCCACCACTAACAGCCCCAGCATCAGCCCACTCTCTCTTTAACTGTCTCCTGTCTGCTCTCTCAAGAGTGCACTGCACAAGTGAAGCCTCACTGAACCATTGGAGGTACGGGTCAGTATTAGAAAGTGTGCCGAGTAAGGCGTGAGGCCCTGGGTTAGATCACCACCACGAGAAACAAAATAAAAAACTCAATAAAATTGTTCTGTGCTAGAAGATGGAGGTGCCAATAGAGATTTCTTCTTCTCCTCCTCCTCCTCCTTCCTCTCCCTCCTCATCTTCTCCACCTCTTCCTCCTCTTTCTCCTTCTGACCACCTACTTCTGCCCCTGGAACTCACTGTGCAGACCAGCTTGGCTTCACAGAGATGCACCTGCTTCTGCCTCCCAGCTTTGGGATTAGCGTGTACCCCAGCACTCCCAGCTCTGCCAGTAGAGATCTAGAGCTCGTCAGAGTCGGCCTGTGCAGACCTCAGGCTAATTGTCTGGCAAGCCAGGCCCAAGCCTGTGTCATGGCTTTACTGGTTGTGTAACAGGATGAGAAATTTTGGCCTTGGAATAGAGGGAAATGAAACTAGGGAATCTGCCCAAGGCTCCCAGAGACCTTGGCAGGGAACCGAAGGCTTCTTAGAAGGAAGACGCATCATGTGCCACAGGCCACATTATCACCTCAGCATACCAAATGTGTAAGAGAGTCTGCTGAGGTGTAAGGAAATACCTTCTGCCCTTTCACACTGGACATGTGACATGACCAGGGTGGTGGATTCCTCGAGAACTGGTCCAGGTTTCATGTCTTTTTTGTGTCGTCTCTTTGGTACTTGCTAAAACAAATATAAGCATCTACCCAAGCACCTTTGCATGGCTTTCCTGCTTGGCTTATCTGCTTGCTATGGAAAGGCCCTAGGCAGAAACACATATTCAGGAAGAATGTCAAAAACTACTGGTTCAGTGGGTAAATGATTGCCTCAGAAGTCAAGGTCGATCTTCCAGAACGAGGGTATTCTCAGTGTGAATTCCAGAACTGTAGTCTCAATGTGAGGTGGTGGAGGCAGGCTGATGCCTAGTCTAGTAGAATAAGCAAGCTCCATATTCAGAAAAGGGCCCTTGACTCAAAACATAAGGTGGAGGGGCTAGAAAGATGGCTCAGTGGTAAAGACCATGTAACTGTTCTTGCAAAGGATAGTAATTTGGGTCCTAACACCCATATTGGGTGGTTTACAACTGCCTATAACTCCAGTTTCAGGGGATCTGATGCTGCTGGCCTTTCGGGGTACCCACATAGACACACGCACGCACGCACACACCCACGTTCTCTTCTTCCTCCAACAATGCAGTCTGAAGTCCCAGAGAACAGATGTGAACTAGGTGGAGGTCCCTCACGTTGCCTGGGTCAGCAAGGCCCCTCCCTGGCAGCCTTCGATCTTCCTGTGCCTTCAGCAGTCAGCACCTTCCTCCTGTAGGAAGCATCAGGAGGGTTAATTATTTCTCCAAGCTGACTCAGACAGCATTTAGTCTGCCAAAAAGAATTCTGTTAGCTAAGTGCACCACAGAACAGTTCCTCTGTCATTCCTGGTGAGGGAACCTCAGCAAGTCCTGTCACGGAGGGAGGAGAAGGAACGCAGGAGGTTCAGAGGCTGTGGCTCAGGGTGGGGTCCACTCTGGGCCCCCCAAGGGCTGGGCTGGTTGCCAGGAAGATGTTGAGGGAGTCAGTTGCTGAGGAGTGCCTCCCACGGGGAGTGTGAGAAGCAAGCTCCAGAGCGCTCTCACCACCAGGCTGCCTTTCAGTCAGTCCCTGTGGGGCCAGCCCTCCTTGCCTTTGGTTTTGTTGATTGGAGATTGTCGCCCTGAATAGAGCTTAATGTCCTTTGGAAATTATCTGCTCTTCCCCCTCCTCCTTTTCAAAAATGTCTCCTGTTTTCTGCATGTGTCACCCATTGCCACTGTGTTCCTAACGGCTGGAGGTAGACAATGGGACATCAGAGGAAAAGATACAAATGTTGCTGCTCTGAGGCCATCCTTGGGAAGTGGGACGGAAGAGAGGCTCTGGGGGCAGGAGGCTTGGGACACAGTCTTCTTTGGGGTGAGTGTGGGGTGGGGTAGGGTAAGCCCAGGAGAGCGGGCAGCAGAGGAGTGTGGGTGGTACGGCGGTGTGTGTAGGGGTCTTGCAAGCAGGAAAGCTAGAGATGGCAAACAGAAGCTTATCAGAGGGGCAAGAAAGGCCCTAGGCAGATGCTCAAAGACTCTGGGCTGTGCTTGAGATAAAGCAGAGCTAAGGCAAAAACAGAGTAGTGACCAGGGCATCCATTAGCTTCAACCAGTTTTCTAACCAAGGCGCCTGACTCTAAGTAAGGTGTTATGCATAGAGAAAGCTCAGTAGCCCCCTTGCTCTTCTCCCACCTCCCAGGTGAGCTGTGCGGTGTATCTAACCTACTGCTGCTCGGCCAAAAAGCTTTACCTTCATCCTGAAGGAAGAGGCCTTATATGCGGGAAGACCCAGGTGGAGACTGGGATTTTGTATGCTAATTATACTAGTCAGTTCATCTCCTGGTAGACCAGAGACTTGCTATAAATTACATAGTTGCAATTCTACCTGCATACTCCCTAGCCCTTCCCCCAAAACAAAGCACACAACAACTTTGGCTTGTCCGCACCCACAAATACCAGAACCACTACACAGGAAGAAGTATTTCATACACTGTAATCATGGGTTGCTTAATGATGACTTCTAAGAAAGGCATTCTTAGGTGATACTGTCATGCAAACATCACAAACTGAGATAGTAACCACACCAAAGGGACATAGAACCACAGAGGAACACTGTTTGCTGACCAAAACGTTGTATCACACATGACTGTATGCCATTTAATTCCTAATAACCCAGATGAAAGGAAAAGTATCAGCCCAGGACCCCCAGGACCAAGTCCTCGGCACAAAGGAGATTTATTTGCCTCAGAAGGACAAAGGACAGGGAATAAGAGACACAGTCAAGAAGATGAGGGGCAAGGGGGCAAGGGAAAGGGGCAGGCGTATGTTGTTTTTAACAAAATCTTGAAACATTTCCCCCTTTTTGTTTAAATAAAAAGGAGGGGTAAGCAAGTACCCACCCCCACATTGGGCGGTTGTCTGTCGGAAAAGGGCATAATGGTGGCTTGGGTGACAGCACTAGTCTGGGGCTTATAGCCAGGATTTCAGGTGGGTCAGCTGGAGGTGGGCAATACAACTTGGTCTTTCCTTTTTATTTAGACAAAAGGGGGGACATGTTGCAGGATATTTGGTCACATTGTAAACCCCAAGATTGCATTACTTCCTAGAAAAACCTGTTTCTAGCTGTGGTGTGGCTCAGCCCTGGCACACACCTTTAACCCAAGAGCTTTCTGCTTATTGTGAACCAGATTAAATAAAGCTACCATAGGTCAAGAGGCAGAGCAAGCAATCAGTTAACAGAACAAGAAAAAAACCATAGAGAGTAAGAAGTCAGGAGGATGGAGAGACTCACAGGAAGTGGAAGGGCCTGTCAGTGACAGCAAAGAAGTAAGAGGCTTCCAGGACTTTCTCCCTCTTGACTTATGGCTGACTTTTTAAAATTCTGTTCACAATAGGCAGAATACTCTTGGATAAAGAGTGTGTGCTAGGGCTGAGCCACACTACTCTAGAAATAGGTTCTTCCAGTAAATTCCGCAATCTTGGGTTTTACAATGTGATCAAATATCCTGGAAGAGGGGTATTTGTCCTGGGGGCAGGGGAACAACGGTGACAAAGGATTGGTTCTGGATAGAGAGGACACCAATATGACCCATGGGAAAATGACAGTTTATAAAGGTACAAGGGGAAACCCTGTGCTAGGATGGGGTATTTAATTTTAATTGGGAATATTAGCTAGGGTAGCCAAAGGGGGCTTTTGATTGCTGGACTTCAATACTTTGATAGCTGGACCTTGGTAATCAACCTCAGGATGAGGAAGGGGCTAAATAAGGGAACAACCCTTGGTGGCTGGCAATGTAACTTGACAGTTTTCAGCTAGCAGAGGGAATGGGGGAGGAGGCTAAGGCCTGCCAGAGCCATGCTCACCATGCTCGCCATGCTCGCCATGCTCACGCAGTCAGAATCCTTTTTCCTATGATCTGTTTTCCAGTGAGTGATGAGAGAGTCCAAGAGGCTAAAGGATCACCAGGGATCATAGAGCTAGAAGGCTATGAAAACAAGGTCTGTTGTGGGATATTATTTTAACTGGGCAAAGATGTGTTAATGTTGTGGAATATTTAGCTGTGTAAAGGTGCATTACTTTTGTTTCTGCTGCATTTGTTTAACGGAGTAAGGATGTGTGTTTAATTATGTGAAGATGTGTTGCATCTGCCGCACCTTGCCTGCCTAAGGCACCTGATTGGTCTATTAAAGAGCTGAACAGCCAATAACTGGGCAGAGAATGGATAAGAAGAGCTGCTAGGCAGAGAGAATAAATAGAAAGAGAAATATAGGCTCAAAAAGAAGAGAGGAGAGAACAAGCAGCATATAAGGGGCCAGAAGCCATGACGATGCTAGCCAGCAGACATGAGAGCAGACAAACTAAGATCGGTGGCTAAAGGTAGATAAACAGAAACAGGTTAAGTTAAAAGAGCTAAGACACGGGCTGGAGAGATGGCTCAGTGGTTAAGAGCACCGTCTGCTCTTCCAGAGGACCCGGGTTCAATTCCCAGCACCCACATGGCAGCTAACAATTGTCTGTAGTTCCAGTTCCAGGCAAAACACCAAATAGACAAATAAAGTTAAAAAAAAAAAAAAAAAGCTAAGACAAGCATTCCAAACTAATAAAAGTCTCCTCGTCATGATTCGGGACCTAGCTGGTGTTTCAAAAGAAAAAGCCTAGCACAAAGGTCTGTGAGCTAAGGTAATAGCAGGGCATGACATACAATTTTTACTAAAGAGCATATCCTTGAAAGGATGAATGAGTTCTCTGGGTTCCAAGAAAGGTGTTGCCTAATGCTCCATTTTCTATAAATATGGCATCTGTATATCCAATCTATAAATATGGCATTATTTGACTGAAAGCTGACTAGACCATGGGTCTATAGGAGAAAACAGGTTAGACTCCACCCCTAAGAAGCTCATGTTGTGCAGACCAGCTATGGCTGAACTGGGCAGTCAGTGTGTGGATCAGAGAACATGTGGGAAGGGGAGCCCCTAAGCTTCCTAGGCTATGGGCTGTGGCAAGTTCCCATCGGCAGAACTGATTCCCCCCCCCCCCCCCGCCCCACCCCACACCCCACCCCTCCCCCACCCCTCCCCCACCCCCGGCTGCAAGCATGACTTGGTAGTTATGTCTCTTCTTTGGCTATAGTTTTCATGACTTTGCCACAAGATCTGAAGTTGAGACCAAGCTCTCCCAAATAGGAAAATAAATAAATAAATAATAAAAATGAAGTCATAGCTTTTCAATGTGCTAGTAATTTAGCCATGCCTGGTTGTGTAGGTCTATCTGTGATTCCAGCTACTTGGAAAGCTGAGGCTGCAAGATTGTGAGTTCAAGCCCAGGCTGGGAGTTCCTGAGACCTTCTTGTCCCAGGTTTTGGTATCTTTTCTCAGACATAGGTCTTCCTTGCCAATATGTGCAAAGAGAAACCCCTTACTCTTTCCCGGAGGCGCCTTTGTGCTTTGTTTCTATTCCTTCTGCCCAGCTTCATCTCCAACACAAACAAAAACAGAGTCTTAGAAAGAGCAGAAGCTGCACGCCTCCAGTTGCCTGGATATGACCCAGTCAGGGAGGAACAAAGTCAGACTGGTTCCCTAGAGACAGTCACCAGGGACGCTCCCCTGCCCAGCACTCTCTCTGCCAAGGTTAAGGCCGAGGACCACACACTGAATATGTGGATCTACCTGAATACAAGCAGAGGGAGATCTTTCTCCTCTCCTGTTTTCTGTACAGAGGCAGATGTCCCAGTCCATCCATATCTGTCTCTTGTTTTAGATGTGAGCACGGAGGAGGGACTGTGGTTTAAAAGCAAAGGAGACAGATAAACTAGCTAAACTGAGGGTATCCGTCCTGGTAAGAGGAGTACAGGCTCAGCAGAAACCGGCTACCTGCTCACATTCTGTAGACCATCTTGGTC
The DNA here is from genome assembly GCA_004025045.1 of Sigmodon hispidus. Taxonomy (NCBI): domain Eukaryota; kingdom Metazoa; phylum Chordata; class Mammalia; order Rodentia; family Cricetidae; genus Sigmodon; species Sigmodon hispidus. The sequence continues at coordinate 30,482 of PVIH01005158.1, read as the reverse complement.
TACTAAAAGGGATCTCATATTAGCTACAGAAAAGTCCTCTGGCTTTCTTGGCCACAGTCTCAGCTGATCTCAACTCACCCTACAGGCTCCCGTTTCCCAGAGGAGCCTCCTGCACAGCTGTCTACTAGGGCCCTTTTGTACATTACACATCTAATTGCTTAGTAAAGGCCAGATACCCAGCACTGTCCCTGGGTAACAGCAGCGACTCTGCACCCATCACTTCAGCAAAGTGAATTCAAGCTTTAATTCAGGATTGAATACAAGTCTTCAGACTTAAGCTTTTTGAGGGGAAATTGGTTGGAGAGTTCAGAGTATCCGCAAGATTTTAATTTTTTTATTTTTAATTTATGTGAATTGGTGTTTTGCCTGCATGTATAACTGTGTAAGGGTGTCAGATCTTGGAATTACAGACAGTTGTTAGCTGCCATGTGGGTGCTGGGAATTGAACTCAGGTCCTCCAGAAGAACAGTCAGTACTCTTAACCGCTGAGCCATCTCTCCAGCCCAAGACTTAAGCTTCTAAAGAAGCTGCTGTAACCACTTCACCACACTACAGAGCACTTAGAAATATGTGTTCAGAAGATGGAGCAATCAGGGCTCAGGTGACCCTGACTAGCTAGAAATTCCAGGTTTCTCTGTTGAATAGAATCCATTTAGGATTAAGTTTAACTTTATACAAGGTCAGACATTGTGATTCACACCTTTCATCTCAACATGGGAGGCAAACGCAGGTGGATTACTGTGAGTTCAAGGCCAACTTGATCTACAGTGTGGGTTCCAGACTAGCCAGGGCTACATAGAGAGACCCTGTCTCAAAACACCAAAAAATAAACAAAAATAAAATAAACTTTATACAATAGCAAAATCAGGGTCTGTTCTCTCATATCTAAGAATTCCAGGGCAAGAATGATGGCATGAAGTTAGGAAAGTCATCTCTGTCTTCCTCCAGCACCACCCTTAGCTCTGGCTTCCACCCCCCCTTATTACCTCATGATCCAAGAGGGCCAAGGAACATCAGTCATCATGTCTACACTCCGAGCAGCAGGATGAGGGAGAGAGAGATACAGAGGGTGAGCTACACACTGTGTCAGCGCCATCTAAGTAAATGTCTTGAAAACTCCACATACTGACTGTAGCCTTTAATATCTCAGCAGCCATGAAGATAGGGAAATGGAGTCTTTAGTGGGTCTCAATACTTCTGATGAGTTTGGAGCTTTAGAGTTACATGGAACAGCAGAATAGATGCCACTCAGAAACCTGAAAACTCTGTCCTAGCCTAAGCTAACCTGTCAAAAAGCATGCCTGTATGTATACACACACACACACACACACACACACACACACACAGAGCTTTTGGAAGTTAAAAAAAACAACAGATCTGTACAGACAACTCCCCTTTGCTCTACATCTCAGATCCCCTAGATGCTAGTGACCAGAGCATTCTTTTCCACGAAGAGTGACAAGAAGTTATGGGAAGGATCTCTCTTCCTTCCTCCATTGCTATTTGTATTCAGCACAAAACGGGATCAGATAGCCTAGACAAACTGTAGATAATTAGCAAGCGGGCATCTGTCAAGAGGCTGGGTGATTTTCCCTGGAGTGGGTGCTGACCTTCCTGCTGAGTATCCTATAGTGCCTTAAGGGCCCTGCAGTGGCACTGGCAACCTGGGTGCAGTGGAATTCTGGTCAGTCTCTGTAGTTTATGGATAGTCTCTGATGACTTATAGTCTCTAAAGCTAGGTGAGAGAAGGGACCCCACCTCCACCCTTAGCCCCCCAAGGCTGATAGCTCCCATAGCCACACTCCCAGCATCTTCCCTGTGGATGTGGGAATGTCTGTTGCCTGGATTCTCTGGCTACTACCTTCTCACACTGCAGCTGGTTTTCTGTTCAATGGAGGTCTGTAAATGTAGGACAACTATGATACAATAGGGAGAGGTGGGAGAGTGGCAAGGAGCCCTGCCCTTTGTCAGCTGTTAGCTCCTGACTTGTCTAACTCTCCCCACGTCTATTTCCTTAGGTAAAATAGGAATGGTAATTCAGTCACCTCCCAGAGTGAGTGGCTCCCAGGATTACACTAGATACTGTAGGAGACAGTACTCACCACAGAGCCTCAGCACAATAGGTCCTCACCAAGAGACAATTAGGTCTACATCTGAGAAAACAAAATGAACATAGATAGCAGAGCCCATTGTAAGCACTGGACCCTCAAACAAAGCCTCTTCTGACATTAGAGAAATTTGCAACTCTGGCATCTTGGATGGTATCCCAGGAAGGGATGGGTACTCATTGCATCGAGCCAACCCTGGGCAGAGCCAGCCAGCCCCAGAGGACCCAGGCCACTCCCCATCAGAAGGCTGTAGGCCTAGCTCAGGGAGCTGATTCACATTTTGTCCTGGGAACGCTGCGCTTGGAAAAACATTATTGATTCTGTGGCTCAGGCTGCAAAGTAGGAAGGAAGACCAAATTTCATTACCTAAAGCATTTATGCTTACCTTATGTTCTATTTAAGGAGGCACTTGGCAATCGTTTTCATCAGTGTCTCTTCTGCATCCCCATTTTTACAGAGGCAGAATTGAGAAAAAAAAATAGCTGTCTGAAGAGCACATGGCCAGATAGCAAACATTAGAGATCACAGCCCTCAACTTTCAGACTGCTTCGCTAGACTGAGCCCCGGGTTCCTGCAGGGGCCTCTCCTGCTTGTTCTAACTGCTCAAATAAGTCACGTAAGGATCACTAGGGAAATGCAGATCATCAATCTTAGGCTGCATGCTCCTGTTCCCTCCCAGCCTAGGACCAGAGGTGGATGGCATCTCTCCGACCAAATGACAAGAGATTCTACTGCCAGCTAGTCCTCAAGCAGGATGTTAGGACTTTTCCAGGACAAGCTCTGGACACTGGACTTGGGTGTGTGGGAAGAAGCAGCAAAGTGGCCTTACGTATGTATCTTCTGTATCTAGCACTTGAAAAAGTATGACCCCATGGATTTGAGGGGGAGGGAGAGGCATAACCTGAAAACACATCCCTGGTCTAGGAAAATTACTCAGTGTCTCCTGGCATCTTCTACACATGATAAAATGACTCCAGTGCTTTCCACACAGCAGAAATGACTTGAGGAGATGTGGGTATGACCACTGCCCCATTTCCATATGAGCTAGGACTTAGGTACAAGACAGCCCAGATGCAGAGTCAAAACCCCTCAGAAGCTCCACTAGTCTCCCCTGGGCTTCCACTTGGGACAGTGTGGAACGGGACGAGTTTTTCAAGATGATGCTAGCCTCATGTTCTTCACGGAGGAGGCCTGGCCAACTTCCAGATAATTATAGCCCAGCCCTAGAGCCAGGGCCATGCTGCGCCTGACCTGGGAACCTAGGCCTTTGATCACAGCAGCATAGTAATCTGTCCTGCTACCAAGAGAAGAATTCTTGTCACGTGGCCTTCTGAGCTAGATCAGTTTGCAGAGAACAGTGTGTTTGGTGACCAGCTCTTGTGCTGCACAGAGAACATGGTGACCCCAGTAGGCCTGATTGCCAAGAGGAACTAAGAAGTCAGTTCTTCTCAGCTGCTGACACAGACACCTGAAATAGTCCCAGCCCTTAAGTCTGACCTCTCAGTCTCTTCCTTGTCCCAGGAAAAAAGTTTTATCAGATTCCCAAGAGCACCATTCAGTTCTCTTTATTATGGCCTCCTCCATATCCTGAGGTTAGGCTTTTCCTCCCTCTTTTTGAGATAAACCCAAGGAGTCAGTTGTTTGGAATAACACAACAACTGACCTAGCAGGAAGACCACCCATGGGGACTGACTTTGCTAGGGTGTTCAGAAAATGAAGTTGATCTGGAGCCTTCTGGGATTTGCAGCAGGCATCTGTTACATGTTCTTTAGCTGCTGGGCAAAAGCTCTGTGTAGACACAACCATCTACTGTCAGCTTTCAAGGCAGGCCTCAGCAAGCAAGCAGCTTGCTGGGAGGCACCCTTAGTCAGCTCGAAAAGTAAAGCCCGCATGCCACCTGACCTCAGTGATCCATGTGTCATGCTCTCTCTGTTTGTGGATCCTTCCTAAGGCTTTCCCCCACCATGGGGAGCTTTCTGTAACAGTGAGCTAGAGGAGAGGCTAGGAGCCCCTAGAACAGAGCTGGCCACTTAGACACACTAATATCACACCCAATGGCTACCAAGCCCAAATAGTAAGTGTCTGCCTCTGCCACTGGGTCTCTGCCAGATCTTTTGTAACTTTTGAAAACAGTCATCAAAGCACCAGATGACAAAATTTCCCTTGGAGATTGGGAAATTATGATTGGGATGATGGCATATTGCTGGAACTCAGCATGGACGTGCTTCCCAGAGGCCAAGAGAAGGAGGCCGGATTCATTAGCTCCAATCTTAGTTCACTCAAAGCAGCTCAGCTCTTTCTTGTTTTATATACTGAGGTCAGGTGCAGACTCATTTGAATGAAGGTTCCATTGTTTATTATCCTTCTCCTTCCTCCACAGGGTGTTATATAGCTTGTTAAAACAAGAAACATCAAGCTGGGTCAATCAGGAAACATCAAGTGGTGTCAATTGCCTTTGATCCAGCACTCAGGAGGCAGAGACAGGCAAATCTCTCAGTTCAAGGCCAGCCTTGTCTATAGAGAAAGTTCCAGGACAGCCATGGCTACAGAGAGAAACCCTGTCTTGACAAGCCAAAAAGTAAAAGAAGAAACAGCAAACAGCTAGAAGAAGAAATAGTGTTTTGTTGTGTTGGTTGGTTTTGGTCCTGAGGATGGACCCCAGAGTCCTGACATGCTAGGCAAATACTCTGTTACTGAGCTACATCCCCTGTCCTAGGTCTCAGCTGAGCATCTCTGCGTGAGTCTATGTCCCAGCAGCTCTGTCTGACTGACTCTGAAAGAAGATTCCTGGCTTCATAATCTTCTCTGCTCTTGTCTTTGTAACAAAGAGTGATCACTATTTTTGTTTTGTTTTGTTTTTTTGAGACAAAAACTGTTCTGGAACTCTCAGTAGACTATGCTGGCCTCAGACTCAGAGATCTTCCCGCCTCTGCCTGCTGAATGCTGGGATTAAAGGCTTGTGTCCATCACCATCACCACCTGACTCACTATTTGAAGTATTTGTCCAAGGTAACAACCACATACAGGGATCCACCATAGTTCAGAGTTAAAAATCACATGAAATTAGGGCATAGATTGCCTTCCAGCATATGACTTATCTCGTCTCTTCCACCACATGCTGCCGAGAGTCAAACCCAGGAAGAAATGGGGGTTTATGGAGGCCACTTTACCCACACTGCTCATCTGTGGACAAGTGACAAACCATCTCAACCTCTTTAGATGGTGGCCTCTTTTAAAGTGAAACGTGAGACCTGGGCTCCAAGTCACCATTGTCCAGTGAGTTCCCAGGGAGCCTTTTGTGCTATGCCCTGGATGCCCATCCCAAGTGCCCCGGCTGGTCCTTCCTGGGGCTCTGCCTCCCAAAGAGTCCTGTTGCATCAAATGACTGTGAACATTTCCTTTCAGGGCCTTTTCAAACTGCTGGGTGACAGCCAAGCAGCGGCTCTGCAGGGTTCATTCACCCCAGAGCTGGGAGCTTTTCAGCGCTGTGGGAAGGCTCCGTGTTTGCAAATCAGCGTAGTAGGGCAGAGCGATTTGGAAGCCATTTCTCGGTTCATCACACTCCTACTCACTGGGAAACTAACCCTGCGATGTGAAACCTGTCTGGAGTTGTGACACCCTAATGTCACTCATTTCATCTCATCAAACACCCACCCCTCTTAAAAATGCCACGAGGCATGTATTTATGTTTAAGTTAAAGGTGAATTAAAATTGGAAAATTACTGGAGAATTTTCTGGCGCTGCACAGAGAGATTTGGAAATCAGTACTCTACCTGGGGAAGGCATTCGACCAAACTGTGAAGTGGGAGGAAGCTGGCTTTGATGTTACTACCCACCCCGCCCCCTCCTTGGCCTCTGCATTCACAGACTGCCTGGTACTTCCTTCCCTCCATGGCTGTCACCAAGAACCGGCCCTCACCCCTACCTTCTATAGTCCTCGCTCTGATCCTGCTTCCTCTCAGCCCTCCTGTGAATACTCATCCCAGAGCAGCTTCTCCCGGGGGCTCTCGGAGACATTTCTTTGGAAGGCTGCTGGCAAGTAAGTTCTCTTTTAGCACAGAATTTTGGGGGCGTTTGTGGTGATGCTAATACTTTGAAGACTTAATCCTTCCCAGAGATATCTGCAAGTTAACTGGAAAGGATACCATCCCCCAAACAAACAATTTCCAATGAAATGTCATCAGATGACAGAGTGAGGGGGAAGGTAGCCTGGTCGGTACAGTAATGTCTGCCCTCGGTATGCAAATCTTTGCTTGGGATAATATAAAGGACATTGGAACATTGGACAAGGCTTCTCTTTCCACTTGATGAATCCATTATTTACTAAATGCCTACTGTAGGCCTGCTACTAGCAGTCCAAAGATACTCCCTGCCTCTAGGACAGCCTGGGAAGGCAGATGCTGCCTGAGCAACACAGGCAAATGCTTGACTCTTCTGGGAAGAGGGTGGCTGACTCTGCTGGGAAAAGCCACAGAGGATTAATATTTGCACTCCATTTATTAGTTTACTTGCGACCCAGTCTCCCTATGTAGTCCAAGCTGTCTTCAAACTCATGATCCTCCTGCTTCGGCTTCCCAGGTAGCTAGGCCTACAGGTGCAGCACCAGGCGCGAGGCCTGTACTGGCCTGTAAGGATGAGGTTCACCAGGCTGAGAAGGGACAGGGAAGCTTCAGAAGGAGGGAGAGGGAAGCAATAAAATGTCACAGAGGCCATTTCCGGGGAAGCTGGAGCATCTGACAGCCTGGGAAGGCAGGTGGCAGGGATGGGATGTAAAAGTGAGGCTAAGGCTGGGCTCTGGAAAGAACTCGATGTGGTTTGGATTTTGAATGTCCTGAAAAGGTAGGGAAATGATAAATTTTAAAACTGGGACCTGGTGGGAGGTCTTTAGGTCATGGCAAGTGGTGCCTTGGAAGGAAACCGTAGGCTCTGGCCCTTTCTCCTTTCCTTCTAGCTCCTTTTGCCATGACGTGAGCAGTTCTGCTGCACAGTGCACTCCTCAGCCATCAAAGCTGGCACCCTACAAGAGGTGCAAAAAGCCTCATGTCTGTCCATTTGTGGCCTAGAGCCTCTGCTACTGTGAACTACATTAAACTTTCTCTATTTTCTTTTAAATATTTATTTAGTTTGAGAAAGGATCTCTCTGTGTAGACCAGGCTAGCCTCAGGCTCATAGGGATCTGCCTTCCTCTATAGCCTGAAACTTCTTTTTTATGTTAGTTTTCTCAGTTTTCTGGGTTGCAGTGACAGGTTGCTGGTAGTTCACAGAAGTATGTGTAGACCTCTATTTGGGAGGCTACTGCCTTCTTCCAGGTAAGACAGATGAAGCTTCATCCAGGGCCGCAAGACGACTAGCCAAGAGACTGTTGGAATAAAATGGGTTCATACTTTAGCTGCTCTGATATTGGGGCTAGAAGTGAAGAAGTCAGAGTGACAGGTCAATGCTGTCACGTGATATGATGATGGCATTAGCTGAACATAGGAACTACGGGAGCAACTGTCATGGGAAATAATACTAAGTTTGATTTTAGGGCCTGTTGGTTAAGAGACCAGGGTGTGGAACGAAGGGGTTGCTGATGGTCCTTTGTTCAGTGTTTGTGTTTTGAGTCTTAAGAAAACACCAGGTGCTTGTTGGTGGCCAGCTGATGTCCATGTCTGATCTGATTTCCCTCCAGCACCATCATTTTTTCCAGCAGATAACAGAGTACAGATGCAGACAGTGTAAGTCAGAGATTGGGGATGTTACTGCCATTAACCATATACAAGCAGAGTGGAAGCTTCCAGAAGCTCTGACTGCTCTTCTTCATACAGAGATATGCTTCTTCATTTTTCTAAATGTCAAGTAGTGGGGTGTAGCTCCGTGCTATCCCCCTTGCCTAACTTCCATGAAGCCCTGGATCCACCCTTGGCACTGTAAAAATAATTAAATAAATGTTGAGCCCATTTCCCATCACTGTTCAGCATTTCATCTCTTTTTCTCTTTCCCTCTCTCCTATGAGTCCAACTGGCCTGTAACTCACCCCTTTCCTGCCTCAGCCCTTCCTGACTGCTTAGATACAGGCTTCCCAGCACACCACATATCCTTGCTTTGGAAACTACCTTTTCTTTCAAGGGGAACTGGGGACTTTCTCCTCATTCATTTTGGTATGAACACTGTCAAGTGGGAATTAGAAAAACTGGCAGAATGGAAATCAGCAGGCAGGGACTCTGCTGCTGAGATACAGTATGTCAAGATTTTTTTGTATAATATTTGCGTCATTAAGAATTTACTTTAGAAACCCTAAAAATATTCATGCTCTCTCCAATATAACTCCACAAGTATACAACTGTACATTTCTTATTATTGTAACGAAAAACTAAGAAATTAACTAAAAATGCCAAGGTAAAGAACTAACTAAATAAATTTAAATGATCCAGAGACTGGAATTTAATACAATGATGTAAGAGGCAGAAGCAGATGGATCTCTGTGAGTATGAAGCTAACCTGGTCTACGTAGTGAGTTCTGGGCCAGCCAGATTTACATAGTGAGACCTTGTCTCAAAAAAAATCAGAAAAAAAAAAAAAAACTAATGTGAATCAACACTGACTGGGTGCTGGAGAGATGGCTCAGCAGTTAGGAGCACTGAATGTTCTCCCAGAGGACCCATTGAACCCCTAACCCTGGTTCAATTCCCAGCACCCACATGGCAGCTCATAACTGTCTGTAGTTCCAGTTCCCAGTTCCAGGCAAGCACCAAGGCAAATAAATAAAAAGTTTAAAAAAAAAAAAAATCAACGCTGACAGAAAACTACAAAGATACTTAATGTTCATTAATGGGAAAAAAGTAGATTATGTAAATGTAATTTTGAAAAGACCTAAAAACCAAGCAAAGTATGAATGGATTGAGAGGACAGTAGAAATCTATGGTTCAAATCCTCTTTTTCTGCCACGGATATTTCCCTAGAGCCTTGTATAATGTGTAGGGCCAGCCATTCCCTCAGCTAGGGCTAGCCTGAAGAGCAGGGAAGCCTTCCAACAGTAGCTAAGTGGGAAAAGTGGCCCCTAAATTATATTTTTCAAATATGCAAGCATTCTCTGGGGATTCTTCAAGATGGATAATCACACAGGGAGTCTTGCAGTGCTTCTCTTATTATGCCTTCCCAGCTTTTCCTACAATCTTAGGTCTGAAAAACCTTAGATCTTTTTCAGTCTCTCAGGGGGAAAAATCGCCTACGGTCTCATTTCTTACCCTGAAATTACTGTGATTTTTGGAATTCTACATTGCTCCCTGCAGTTTACCTTCTAACCCAGAAGCATTGCAGCAAGAGATAAGTAGCCTTTGGGATCGACGGCAGAGGTCATGTGAGGGCCACGGGTTCTGAGAGTGACGAAGAGCAGCAGAAGACAAAGAGGTTGCTGGGAAACGGACGCCAGAGCATGGCCAGATCGGGTTGCTAACTACATTTGCAGAATAACATTCTGTTCTCACCCGTGCAGCAGGCAAGAAAAAGGGAAGCTCGCCCAGGTGATCTGCATTCACTCAGCTGTCCACCTCAACCCCTGAAATCCACACTACTGTATCTGACTGGTTGCTTGACATCTTTATTTGGAAGTTGTTTTTTTTTTTTTTTTAAAGATTTAGTATTATTTTTAAGGGAAGGTATGGAAGGTATGATTCTATATGTGTATGTGCGTGTGAGTGTGGGTGTTCACAGAGGGCAGACACGTAGGATGCCCCTGGAGCTGGGTTTATTATAGGCAGTTATGATCCCCCGATGTGAGTGCTGAGAACTGAATTCAGGTCCTAAGTACTAACAGTGTGCACTCTCAATGCTGAGCCATCTCTCTGGCTCATACTTGGAGGTCTTATTTTTTTTTAATTATTTTTATTTTATGTGAATTGGTGTTTTGCCTGCACGTATAACTGTATAAGGGTGTCAGATCTTGGAATTATATATGGCAGTTGTTAGCTGCCATGTGGATGCTGGGAATCAAACTCAGGTCCTCAGGAAGAACAGTCAGTGCTCTTAACCACTGAGCCATCTCTCCAGCCCACTTGGAGGTCTTAATAGACGTCTGGAAATTTAGATCGGTGGTAGAGAACACGGTTACACACTAAAGTGGATCCATTTGCAGCAACCAATGAAATCAAAGCTGTTTCCATTGCCCGCCTGTGTCCTGCCTTCAGTATCTCCAACTGTCTCACTCTTCCAATTGTTAAGAACAAAAGCCTTAGAGTCAAAACAAAATGCTCAACTTCCTGCGGCACCACACTCAACGTTATCTGTGAGGGAATCTGCTGACTTGGCCTATGAGTGTGTCCAGAGTCAGTATGTATTTTTACCATCTTAGTCCATCATCCTGGTCTGAGACACTATTTTGTGTCACTCAAACTACTGACCTCCTAACTGGTCACCTTTATGGCTATATTTGTTTGGTCCACCTCCACTTTTATTTATTTTAATGTTCGTGTTTTTCAAAATGGCAGCAGAAATTAATCTTTGTATGGTGTTGTTTGTGTTTGTGTGTGTGCTTGCACATCTGTGTAGATGTATTCATGCTACAGGGCACAGATGGAGATCAGAACCCAGCCTCAGGCATCAGCCCTCACCTTCTACCATGTTTGAGACAGGCTCTCTTCTCTGCTGATCCGCACAGGTCTTTATGTGTCCTCCTGGCTCTGCTACCATCTTGCTGGAGGAGGGGTGGAATCACAGATGCACACTGTCACGTCACGTTTGTGTGGCAAGAGCTACCATCTCCTTCCTTGAGTTGTCTTTTCTAAACTTTGTCCACTCAGAGTAAAAGGCCACTTCCAACAGCAGCCCTCCGGACTTACCATGCCTGTGTTCTCCTTCGCCACTGTGATCTGATTCCATCCCTTCCTTCGATGCAGTCACTCTGGTTTTTCTTAAGCAGGTTGATATTTCAGCCTCAGGGCAAAGAACAGCTGCCCCTTCCTGAATGCCTTTCCATTTTCTTCTTCCAGGCCTGTGCTGGATGGAGCACCGGCGGGCAGGTGAGACTCCTAGAAGAGGGCTTCAAGATGGAGGATGTTTGCTGTAGAATGTCCTCGGAGTCAATATCTGTTCATGGGAGGACTAGACTGTGAGGCCATCTCAATGAAGCGGTCCACCATTGCTGCACATGTAACTGATGTTGACAGGGACAACCTGAGTTAGGTGGAGAGGGTCTGACTACCCTGTCTCCAGTTCAACCAGTTGTTGGAGCTAGGGAGCCCACAGCCTTAGAAAAGGATGGTGATGTGACTGCTGTGTGCTGGCAGACTGCTCAGCAGCTATGGGAGCCCATGTGGGTCAACATAGGATCTACTGTAATCCAAACGCTCTGATGCACAGGTGCACACCTCCTTAGCTCAAGGAGCAGCTCCTTTCTCTGGAGAAACCACTAACAAGAAGGTGAGGAGGGGGGCTACAGCCCCTGACATTGCTGCCAGTCTCAGGGCTATGGTTAATGCTATTTCTCTTCATCAAATCTAAATTTGATCAAAATTCCCGCACATACAATGCTCCTGCTCTAGATGGTTCACCTAGTAAGGGGCCCTGGATGAACTCTCATCTCTGAAGGTCTGTTTCCTGGTCACCAAGCCTTTCTCAGATCAGAGCTGCTGTACTTGTTCATTAGCTGTCAAGGCTGAGTGAAGGAGTATCAAGAGACACCCACGTAGATCAGCCGATTGTCAAACATGTCCTTCCTGTCCCCAGTGTGACAGCCCACTCTCTTCTGCTATGGGTCCATTCCCTCTGCTGTAAGGGTTTTGTTATGATGTTTCCCAAAGGCGTGTGTGTTGAAAGCTTGCTTCCTGCTACGAGTGACCTTCCAAGGTGGGACTTGGGCAGGGATTAGATCATGAAGATTCTGGCTGTATGAAAAGACTGAGCAATGCAAAAAGACAAGCTATTGGGAGGTGGTAGAACTGTGGAGGATAGGGTCTGTTTGGAAGAAGTGGGTGGCTGGGGGCAAGCCTTAAATGTACCTTGTTCCTGACTTGTGTGTAGCACTCTGCTTCCCAGCCACTGTGAGGTGAGCAGCTCTGCTGCACGCTTCTCTCCACTAACCCATCTCTACCATGATGGTCTGCCTCAGCACAGAGCCAGAAACATAAAGCCAAGTGTGGTGCTTTGAATAAGAATGGTCCCCAGAGGCTCATATATTTGAATGCTTAGTCACCAAGGAGTAGCACTGTTTGAAAGGATTGGAAGAATCAAGAGGTGTGCCCTTGTTGGAGGAAGTGTGTCACTGGGAGTGGGATTTAAGGTTCAAAAGCCCATGCCAGGCCCAGTGTCTCTTTCTGGATCAGGAGGTAGCTGCTGCTCCAGTGCCTGCCCGCATAACACCATACTTCCCATCAAGACGTTAATGGACTAAACCTCTAAGCTAGCCCCCAGTTAAATACTTTCTCTTATGGTAGTTGCTGTGGTCTTAGTGTCTCTTTGCTGTAGAAAGTTGGGGCCGGAGGTTTGGAACCTGGCGCGCAGCGGCTTTTTCCCCAAAGAAATGAATCAGACACTTATATACTTTATACTGTTTGGCCTATGTCTCAAGCACATTACTAGCTAGCTCTTTCATATTAATTCAACCCATTTCTATTAATCTGTCTGCCACGTGGCCCAGCCCACGGCTCACCTATATTTTTTACATGCTTGTTCTTCGCAGGGGTCAGATGGTGACTGACTAACTCCACCCTCCTTCTACCTGTCTGTCCTCTGATTCTCCACCCACTTCTATGGTGCTGTGCATAGGCCAAACCAGCTACTTTATTTACATCATACAGAGAGCATTTCCACCACATCTCTTCACAACAACAGAACAGTGAATAAGACACCTAGTGACCATAGACCTAAACATCCATAATTGTGAACCAAAACAAATCATCCCTGCTTTTATAGTGAGTTCTAAGGTATTTGCCATCATAGCAGAACATCTGACGTGCTTGTCAAGATACCAACTCTACTTGCTCCTTGGTCCTGCTTAATAAAAATACCTTGACAAGCCCAAGTAGCATCCATACCTCATCACTCAATGAGACTTTTCCTATGGTTCCCAGTGGAAGTATTTTTCCTTTTATAAACAAGACCTTTAACCCTGAAGAACCCAGAGTTGCAGGGTTATCCCCCAAGTGGATGATTGAAAGTGATTCTGGGTAAAGTCATCTTTGTTGCTACCTCTGGGTTTTCAGACTGGAAAACACGACCATCCTTATTATCAGGCCTCCTAGGTGCTACTTCATCAGGCCATCACCTTATTCTCTTCTACAGAGAGTATATGATATGATGTCATGGCTCTGGGCCTTTGCTCTGTTGTGGGTTTGTTAGCATGCAAAGGTCATGGCAGTTGTTAATGCCCACAAGATAACACCAAAAACCAGGTTGCAAAGAGAATGCAGGACTGCCACTGGCTGACGGAACATCTAAGTAGAGTGACTCTGACAGCAGGGATGGAGGCTACCCATGGGCTGTGTGGGCTCCCACGCACCAAGGCTGACCTTGCCATTGCTGCTACATTCTCTCCATGCCAGCAACAGAGACGAACCCTGACTGCTTCCTTTGGTACCATGCTCAATGAAATTGCACAGCTTAGTTGGTTTTTTGTTTGTTTGTGAATTTGACATAAGCTAAAAGTCATCTAGAATGAGGGAGCCTAAACTGAGAAAATGTCTCCAATTAGATTGGCCTGTAGGCAAGTTTGTGGGTCATTTTCTTAATTAATAATTGATGTGGAAGGGCCCAACCTACTGTGTGCAGTGCTATTCTTGGACAGGCAGCCTGGATTGTATTTTAAAAAGGAAATTGTACTAGATGTGGTGGAACATGACATTAACCCAGCACAGGGAGGCAGAAGCAAGTGAATGTCTGTGACTTTTAGGCACATGCTAATGCATTCCAGGTCAGCCAGAGCTCCATAATGAGACCCTGTCTCAAATAAACAAAAACAAAAAAAGAGTAAGCCGAGAAAGCCTTGAAGAATGAACCAGTGAGCAGCTTCTGTCCCCGGTTCCTGCCTTGATGAGCTGGGCTGGGATGTGTATGCACTAAATCAGCCCTTTCCTCCCTGAGTTAGTTTTGGTCAGTGTTTATCACAGCAAGAAAAAGAACAGACTAGGAGGCTGGCCATGATGGCATATACCTTTAATCCCAGCAGAGGCAGGAGGATCTCTATGAGTTCTAGGCCAGCCTGGTCTTCGTGGAGAGTTCTAGGATAGCCAGAAATAAACAAAGTGACTCTATCTTTAAAAAGTCGGGGTGGGGGGAGGCTGAGAGCAATCATGTTTCTATGCTGGTGAATAAAACACTCTAATCTTTAAGTAGTTTTGAGATCTATGTGGAATGAAGCTAAAGTCACCTCCAAAATAACTGTTTCTTTCTGTGAAAATCAGCAAGGTATCTGGATGGTTTTCTCAAGATATGATGCTAACGGGGCTGGAGAGATGGCTCAGCGGTTAAGAGCACCATCTGCTCTTCCAGAGGACCCGGGTTCGATTCCCAGCACCCACATGGCAGCTAACAACTGTCTGTAGTTCCAGTTCCAGGCAAACACCAAGATAAATAAATAAATAAATAAAGTTAAAAAAAAAATTCAGGTTTAAAAAAAAAAAATCTTTAAAAAAAAAAAAAGATATGATGCTAACAGCAGCACTCAATTGTTGCTGGCATGTGGGACATGTAGCAGCAATGAGGTCAGCTTTGGTGAGTAGGCGCCTACGCTGCCAGCCGAGGCATAGCCTCCATCCCTTCTGTCAGTCACTCTATGTAGATGCTTCTTTATCCTGCAGTGGAGCAGCTGGTGACAGAGGTAGTCTAGCTTACTCTAGGTGCATCAACTTTGCAACCTGGTTTTGATGCTATCTCATGGGAGTTAACAGTTCCCATGACCTTTGTACTACATGCCTGCTCCCACACATCCATCCAAGAACCTCTAACATTGACCTCCAAAATCTTTGCCTTTCAAGAACACTGATCAGGCCATTCAGCATCACAAAATAAGTCTGAATTTGTTCTAAGCCAAAGCCATTTTTCTGCCACACATAAAATGGATGACATGTTCTCTCTGCCTGAAGGTCTGTCTGCACATCAATGGGATTTGTGGCTCATCGTCATCTTTCTATGTCACCCTTAAATGACAGTGTAGTACAGCAACAATCCATTTTCAATTTGCACTCACTTATTAAGACATTCACAAATCAAACTCAGGTTCAAGGCAAAAACCAATTATCCAGAGATTTGCAAGAAGCCACTCATGTAAGCTAAGGAAGAGACCTGGGCAGTGATTATGGATGATGACACAGTGGGTCATACAGATCTTTATGTCCTTTAGCCTGGCCTGTGGTTGATCCTGCTGGGCCATGTGACCTCATCACTCCACAGCCCTGATAGAAGCAGCTGATGGTGAGCAGTTCTGCCTGGTGGAGTACTTGTCCAATGGTTTTGTGCTGTCTCTATTGTGCCCCCAATAGCATGCCAAGATTTTCTAGGAAGATATTTAGTTTCACAACTGCCATGGCCTTGCTTCAGAGCACTTGGACTCTGCATTGTAATTCTCCCTTTGGAAAGTGTCATAAATTCTGCATGACATCTTTTGTGAACTACTATCATACATACAGATCACCAGATCATATGACCCAGACATCAGAGATGTTTGCCCTGGACCCTGCACATGCAGTAGAACCTGTTACAGTCCCTGGTCCCACGTAATACTGGCAGGATTTCAAGTTACCTTGTTCAAAGTGATAACTCCAGGTATGGAATATGATGATGCTGTTTCTAGAAATCTAAGGGGTCTTCTATGTGTTGGGCTTCCTTCTTTTTAGTTTTAACTTTATTTACTTTATTTGCCTTGCTGTTTGCCTGGAACTGGGAACTGGAACTACAGACAGTTATGAGTTGCCATGTGGGTGCTGGGAATTGAACCCCAGTCCTCTGGAAGAGCAGTCAGTGCTCTTAACCGCTAAGCCATCTCTCCAGCCCCTGAGCTTTCTTCTTAAAGACAATAATTGCAAGATCCAATCATGTATCTCTTACTTTAAAGGGAAGTCATCACATGTCTAGACTATTAGACCCATAAAAATGATACAGATGTAGGAGGTCTCTGGTTCTTTTTAAATATTTATTTTTATTTGATGTGTATGGGTGTTTTGCCTTTATGTATGTCTATGTACCATGTATATTCAGTGCCTGAGGATGTCAGAAGAAGGATCATATCCCTTGGAACTTGAGTTACAGATGATTGTGAGTCACTGTGTGAATATTGGGAACCAAACTTAGGTCCTCTGCCAGATCAGCAAGTGCTCTAACCATTGAGCAATTTCTCTAGCCCCTAAGTCTCATTTATTTTTAATTATGTTGAGTTTACAAGTGTTCAGGTAACTGTAACTGTGAGCCACCTGACATGAGTGCCAGGAACTGAACTCAGGTCCTCTGTAAGAGCAGCGTCTGTTCTTTATGACTGAGCCATTTCTTCACCCCTAACCTCTAATTCTTCATAGAGATTTGTCTTCCACTCTCTGGGATGGATGCATTCCAAAAGCCTCAAAATCACTAATCTCTTCTTGCTCAGATGCTTCAGTCAGCATGATGTCATCAGATTCCAGCCAGTCCAAGTCTCTTGAGAATATATTATGCCAAGAGCGAGAGCGTTACCATAACCCTGGGCCAAGATTGTAAATGTATGATGCTGTGTTCCCAGTGGATCAACTGTTCGGATTGGGGAGAATGCACCCTTTGGCCCAGGATGCCACAGGTTCATACCTGAGGATATATGTATTTGCTCTAGTAAAGATACCCACCAGGCACAGCAGCTATTGTGGGGCTACTTCTTGTTTGAATGTGGTACTCTGTTGTCAATCTCTAGGTCTGAATTTCACAGGGTTCAGACTGATGATTAAATGTGGCGAGGATCACCAGCCTGCATCCCTTAGGTCTTTCTCAATTACTTTTATAATTACATGTTATGAATTGCTGTCTTTCCCAGGAGTGCATTTCAGCTTTTGATTTGATACCTTGGCACCTGGGGGATGGAGTGGCATGGAATTTCAGACTCTTCACTTGGCCTTTATACCATCATAGCTAAGAAACCCAGGCATACAACGCAATGTGTGTTTGTGTGTGTGTGTGTGTGTGTGTGTGTGTGTGTGTGTGTGTACACACGTGTGCTCATGTGCCATGGGGCATGTGTGCAGGTTAGAAGATAACATATGGACATTGGTTCTCTCACTTTCTACCACATGAGTCCTGGATTGGGACTCAGATGTTCATCTTGGTGGCAAATACTCATGGAGCTATTGTGCTGGCCCCATTGTATATTTAACACTAGGAAAGAGACATAGTAACTGTGGGTCAGATATGGACCAAGCTACAGTTGTACTTTGAAAGGGGTCTCATGATGACGTTTTAGTCTTGGGGTTTCAGCAGATATTCCCACATCCAAGAGTCCTGGGAAAAAATATTTTTGTTTTTATTTTTATGATGTCTGATTATCAAATAAAGGACCATTGTTTCCTTTAAGGAAAACCTGAAAACTGTCACCATGGTGTCACTGGGTACTTTCTGATGAGGATCAGATCTCTTTATCCACAGGTTCTGGGTCTGAAAACCAATTTATATTAGAAAATCAGGCAGAACTTAACTTTGGAAGAGACCTTAAGTTCTCACTGAGATGTATGTCCTTGGCTTCCTGGTCATTTATCCTAGATTTCATTTTCTTATACAGACTGAGCAGAACCTCTTTGCCCAATTATTCTGTCTGTGTTTTGTGAACTGCACACTACTCTCTGAGGGTCAGGGTCCCCTGGCTGCCATTTCAGCCTTGCTGCTCATTATGATAATGGCATCCACCTGGCTTCTGAGAGAATGAGGTCATATCTTTTCCCTATTGTTTCCGGGTCCTTTCACTCCATTGTTATCTGTGAACCGTGTTCAGTGATGGCAGCATCTCCACTCAGCTCTGGCTATGGACTCTAGTTGATGCTGGTCCCTTCCACTCTCATCAGCATCTCTTACTGCCTGGGTATCCTGTGGATCAGCCACGGGACAGTATCATCTGGCAGGCTTTCCTGCTGCATGCCCTGTCTTGATTCTAACAGCCCCATTCTCTGAGTCTTTTGGTCTCTTTTCCATTGTCTACAGTAGGAATCCTGACATTTCTACCTCTGCTGTGGACCGACCACATTTCTTCAGGTGGTGAAGAACCTTCTTAGAAAGTTCTGCTGCCATCCTGGTCCCAAACGGACAACTCTTTCTTTCCTTTCCCGTTTCTTCCCCCTGGGTCCTGTTGATGTCAGGCCTTCAGACTCTTCTCCCACACATGCTCTCCCAACATACAATGGTAGGCTCTACAGTACCTCTGTAGAAGTCCTTCCCTCCCTTGCCAGGCCCAGGCTTGCCTCTGGTTAGGGGATGTTGTTATTTTACCCTAGTTATTGGTCTCATGGTTAGGAAGGCATGTGGAGTCATATTCTGTAAAAGTGTATGTGGTCACACAATAGAGTCATCTTTAAGCAAGGAGAGAGTGCTGGTCCTTACTAGAGATGTAGTAGCTTTCATGGGCTCAAAGTCATCTGGAATACAGGATCTCTAGGTAAATCCACTAAGATACTCACACCTCAGAGGCTGTGAGGTCCATGCTCCGATGCCAGGAAAGGGAGAGAGGATCATGGGAGGGCAGGAGGGTGAAGACACTGAGGAGCTGCAAGGAGATAACACATATTTACCCACAAAATGAACTGCTATGCAGTCACATGTGGGCACTCAGGCTTATGCTGACACATGCAGGCTGTACACAGGCAGACACAGGCACACACACAGGCCAGCACTCAGGCTACAAAGATGTAGGTACACAGGCCTACAAACACATACAGGAAGGCTAGCCAAGACAGAGGCAAAAAGGCTCCAGGCCTCTGACCTTAAGGTCATTTATACAGAATCACACAGAAGTGTCGTTCCAAAAATAATTAAATAACATATTGTATCACTGTTTATTTGGGGTTCCTCGGACATCTAGTGTCAGTCATTTTGTG
Source organism: Sigmodon hispidus (assembly GCA_004025045.1). Lineage (NCBI taxonomy): Eukaryota > Metazoa > Chordata > Mammalia > Rodentia > Cricetidae > Sigmodon > Sigmodon hispidus. The sequence continues at coordinate 11,365 of PVIH01005158.1, read as the reverse complement.
TGGTGTAATTGTCTACTCCCCCATGTCCAGCGTTTGCTACATTTTAGCTGACTCATAACCGGACACTCCTATCAGCACCATGTTGTCTAAACATAAACTGGTCCTTAGAGTCTTCTGTTTCGAATAGAGGCCCATTCTCTACCAGGTTCCTGGCCTTGGCATAGATCTGTCTACTTCTGTTTTTTTTTTAACCTCTGTAAGTGAAAAAATAACTGTATCATGTTCTAGGGAGTTAGCCTGTGTTCTGGGGAGTTAGCCAGCATTCTCTCAGAACTTTTGAAACTGCTTCTTGATACCAGTGGCCTTGATGACCCTGAGCACACTGAAGTGAACTATCTTACTCTGGGACCTGCACTTGCCTATGGTGATGATGTTGCTGATCTGTACATCCCTGGAAAATGGAGCAGGTGTACAGGCATATTCCTGTGGTACTTCTCATAGTGACTGTACTTATGGATGTACCAGAGATACTCATGAATAATAGTGGTCCTCTGCATTTATCTTAACCACCCCATGAGAGGGGGGCTACCCTCAGATAGAGTCGTTACCAGTGAAAGCTGTTTCTTGTCTATGTAGTTGTCCTGAGGGCTGCTGTGGGCATCTTGGAGCCAGATGAGTGTTCTTGCAGTAGAGGAAGCTCTCTTTGCTGGTTTCACCCAGCAGAACCTGCTTCTTGTTTTGAGAGGTCATGGGGTACTTTTGTTAAGCATGCTCTGAATTTCCATCATCCTTCCCGGCACTGTGAGAAAAAGATGTGTACCTCTGTTGCTCTGATGATTATGTCCCTAAGTCTATTCTTAGTCCAGCATCCCTTTTCTTACAGGCACATGAAATGAGTCTCTTTATGTGCTCCCAAGGCCGTCGTTTGGCTTAAACACCAAGTTCTTAATTGCTGATTATTCCTTTTCAATACTTCATTACTTTTCAAAAGCTGCCTGATCATAACAGGCTTGTGTTGTTTCCTCCACGATTCTCAAACACCTGATATATCAACCTTCTAGTACATTCCCTTCCACGAACACTTTCCAGTTCACCATCGATCAGAATTTAAGGATTTCCCTGCTAGCCTGTGCTAGGCCCTCCTTCTGCCGATGGTGATTCTCCCTGCTAGTTGGGCAGGAGATGATGTAAATCTGAGTTCCATGTTAGCATCAGCTTCCTTGGAGCCCTGCTGGTTACCAACAGCTTGAGTTGTGTTCCCAGAGAAGCACATACTGATTAAATGCTGAAGTCAGCTAGGACATATTCTCAGATGAATACCAGTGAATAGGGAAGCAAGGAGGTAAGACTGCATAGACGTTGGCTACATCCCAGGGTCCTTTCAGTGAGGCCTCAGATTCGGGTAAATTCTCCTCAGCGGAGGTGACTGTTCTGAGCAATCGAAAGTTGTGGGTAGGACTGAGCCTTTGAGCCCCTACAGTGACTCAGGGTTGAGTGTGAGTTCTCTCGGGAGCTGAAGCGGTCTTACTTGAGATAATGTTCTTCATCTAAAGTAGCAATTCCCATCTTGTGGGTTACAACCCCCTTGGGGGTCAAGCCACCCTTCATAGGGGTCACCCAAGAGGATTGCAAAACATATTTATCTCATGATTCATAACAGTAACAAAATTACAGTTATAAAGTAGCAATGAAAATAATTTTATGATTGAGGGTCACCACAACATGAGGGACTGTATGTATTAAAGCATTGTACTTATTGTTCAGTATCACTTTCCCCTACCAGGGGCTGGAGAGATGGCTTATCAGTAGAAAGCACTTGTTGATCTTGCAGAGAACCCGGTTCAATTCCCAGCACCCACAGATTGGCTCACAACCTTCTGTAATTGTAGTCACAGGTAATACAACGCCCATTTCTGGTCTCTATGAACACCACATACATGTGGTGCACATGCGTATATGCAAGCAGATACACACAAAAAAAAAATAACTAAAAGTCTTTGAAAATGTAAAATCAGGGGCTGGAGAGATGGCTCAGCGGTTAAGAGCACCGTCTGCTCTTCCGGAGGACCCGGGTTCGATTCCCAGCACCCACATGGCAGCTAACAACTGTCTGTAGTTCCAGTTCCAGGCAAACACCAAGGCAAATAAATAAATAAAGTTAAAAAAAAAAAGAAAAAAAAAAAAAAAAAGAAAATGTAAAATCAAAGGGAGAGAAATTTATTTATTTTTTCCTAAGGAATGCATCCTAAGTATCCAGAAAAGGTCCCACTCACTATCCAACAGGAGCTAAGAAGAACAAGTGGTCAAATTAATAAATAATTAACTCTTTGAATGCCTGTGAAAAGCAAACTGCTCTGGGGACTGAAGTATCGAAATACAATAACCACAGTGTTTTTTGGTTTTTTTTTTTTTTTAATCAACACAGCATATTTACTCCTGGCCCCACAGACTTAGTTTCCCATAATATAACATTACAGTCACAGGCTCTCTATGATGGGTTCAGGGCAACAAGGAGCAGAAGTAAACTGCTGTAGAGTACATGGAAAAATCAGAGCCCTCATACATTGTTCCTATAATGTACTGGACTGTCTTAGTTAAGGTTTCTATTGCTGTGAAGAGTCACTGTGACCATGGCAACTTTTATAAAGGGAAAATTTTAATTAGGGTGGCTTACAGATCAACAGTTCAATCCATTATCATCATGGCAGGACATGGTGGCATGCAGGCCAACTTGGTGCTGGAAAAGAACATGAGTTCTGCAGCTTGATCGACAGGCAACAGGAAGTGAGCTATCCTCCACACTGGGCATAGCTTGAGCATAGGAAACATCAAAGACCACCCCCACAATGACCCACTTCCTCCAACAAGGCCACACCTACTCCAATGAGGCCACACTTCCTAAGAGGGCCACTCCCTTTGAGAGCCATTTTCTTTCAAACCATAGCATGGAGAGATTGCTAAGAGGTTAAAAGCACTGACTGCTCTTATAGATGACCAGGGTTGAGTTCCCAACACCCATAGCTCACAAACAACCTTAATCCAGGTTCAGGATCCAATGCCCTCTTCTAGCTCTGTCAGCACAAGTCATACCATGCTACATCAAAATATTTGCAAACAAAACACTCATTTATATACAATAAAAATAAATTAGTTTAAAAAAAGAAAATAGTTGGCAACTCTTTAGAAAATTAAGTCAGGAGTTTCCAGACACAGCACAGAATGAACAGGCCTTAAGAATATACTTAGTGCGTTGGTGGTGCATGCCTTTAATCCCAGCACTCAGGAGACAGAGGCAGGTGGATCTCTGAACTGAGACCAACTTGGTCTACCGAGCAAATTCAGGGACAATCAAGACTTCACAGAGAAACTCTGTCTTGAAAGACCAATGTGTATATGTGTGAAAGAAGGTCATATATTCTATAATTTCATTTATGTGAAATATGCCAAACAGATAAGTATATAAACACAGTATTTATGTATGTGTATGTGGGGGCGGGGCTAGAGTAGAGTTGATGGTGGCGTGCCCTGGGTTTGGTCTTCAGCTCCCTCCATTCACACGCCAAAAAATTAAAAAAATGAGAAGAGTAGTTGTAGTAGGGATGGAAAGGGGCTCCTCGTGGGCACAGCTTTCCTTTGTGATAGTGGAAGTGTCCAAAGATGTTAGAGGACTGTGGTTCATATTCCTAGCACCTACATAAATCTTGGGCAGAAGTGGACCTGTGACCCCAGGAGTTGAAAGTGATCCCTGGAGCAGGCTTCCCAGATGAACACAGTAGCACCCATTCCAATCCCAGCACGTGGGGGCTGGAAGTAGGAGAATCAGGAGTTCAAGGTCAGTCTCAACTACACAGCAATTCTAGGCCATCTTAGATTACAAGTCTCACAAAAACAATCACCATCACCAAGTGCTTAGTAAGACAGACAGGCCGACTCCTGAGCTATACCCTGCCGTAACTCTGAGTCAGAAGGTCAGGGTGGGCCTGGGAGTCTCCAGCTCCTCAGGTGATTCTGATGATAAGGCAGATTTGGGACCTTTGTTCCAGTTCAGCCTTCTACCCCGGGATGGAGCCTCTGGGCCAAGAGGTTGAGTCAGCTTTTCCGAGAAGCATTCCCAGACTCACCTCATACCTTATAGAGGAACATGCTCCACCCATGTGCTCCACTTGTTCATCACCTCCTGTGCCTGTGCTCCAGACCTGTCATCTCCTGTTCACGCCCCTCCCCACCAACACAGAGCAGAGACCGGGAAAGCTCTTCAAAGAAGGAAACTACATTGTGAGTAAGCTTTGCCCCCAAAGTCCATTTCATGCTGAGGACTCTGCATGTCTAATGACTGGATAATGAATAGCATCAGAATTATAATGCACCCATTTACGAGGTGGCATGATATACAGCCTGCACAGAATTTGGTACAAACATTTTGGCATAGGCAATAGTTATTTGAATTTTAATTTAAAAATTATGTGGTTTAGTTGTTTTGCCTGCACATGTTTGTGAACCACATGGCTTGACATCCAAGAAGGCCAGAAGAAAGAGTCAAATCCTCTGGAACTGGTCTTATCTACAGTTGTGAACACCATGTGGGTGCTGGGAACTGAGCCCAAATCCTCTGGAAGTGGGTTGTGGTGGCTGAAGTCGATAGGATTTGCTGAAGGAGGCCGAGGCAGGAGGATCATGAGTTTGAGACCAGCCTGGGCCAAATCCTCTGGAAGAGCAGCCAATGTTCTTAACCAGTGAGCCACCCCACCAGCTAAATTTGTTATTATTATTATTATTATTACTGATTTTTTTCCCAAGAAATCTTGAACTCCTGGCTCACAATCTTCTCACCTTAGTCTTACAAGCAGTTGGGACTTCAGGTGCACCCCACACTGCTCCTGGCTCATGTGGCTGGTCTTTGAAAGGAATTACAGTTTGATAGATATGTGAGCTCTGAAGATCGACCTGCCTTTTGGAAAAGCTGGTCAAATTGTTCTCACAAAATTGTCTTTTAGGAAGATGTATCATTTCCTGGAAAGTTTCCATGTGTCCTCTGGAATAGGAAGAAGCTGTTATATGTAAGCATCAGAGAAAAGTAGAGTATAAGCCAACTGTTCCTAAACTCTGGCTTCATCCAAATCAAGCTGAGGGCAAAGGGCTGTAACTCATCTTAGTCCTTCATTGCCTGTGCTCTTGTTCCAGTGCTAGCCATTAACCGGCAGTGCTAGCAGCCTAGGACATGCCCGTCTGGGACACCTTGTCTGATCTTGCAGTTTTGTGACATGCCCAAGTGAGTCTTCAGGGCACATGACAGAAATATCCCTGGAAGTCATTGCCATGCTGAGATGGCCAACAATTGCTTCTCTACATACTTAAGTGTTCCCATGCTACATGTGTGTGTCCTCACATCATGCAACTTCCTCTCAGCTGGATCCCCAAAGCCAAGGCTGTTTCTGTGTTTCTTGGCATAAAGAGAAAGTGATAAAGGGGAAATTAGAAGTGGCAAAGAAGTCTTAGCTAGTAAAAATATTTAACTTTTAAAATTTTATAAAAACCCTGCAACCATGAAAGCACATAAGAAGCACCTCTGTGGAGAGGGCTGAGCAAGTCCCTTCCACAATAAGTGGACGTCTGCCTCTGACACCCATTTGCTGAGCATCTGTTACATGTTAGGCTCCAGGGATGTGGCACTTAACAACACAACGACAGCCCCAGATCTCGTGAGATTCAGCGCTATAACTGTCATTCTCACTGGGGATAGCAGGGACAACGAACCGGTGCTTGCTGTGTTGACGCTCACTGGATAGCTTGGGAACCGGTGCTTGCTGTGTTGACGCTCACTGGATAGCTTGGGAAGGAATCCATGAACGACAGAGCAAGTGAAACATCCCAGAAATGAAAATTGTTGTATGTCAAAAAAGAAAATACAAATTACAAAACTGTTACAAAAGCCTATGGAAAAAACCAGAGAGAGAGAATGGTCATCTCATGGGCGTGGCACCACACTTAACCAGGATCCAGTAGGGCTGATTGTTCTGATGAATGTTACCTTGGCGGGGAACCTGAGATTTTCCTCCCTTCTGGAATTCAAGGGAGGAATGCAGAAAGACCTTCTCCAGTGCGGCTAAGCGCAGGTGTGAAAGGTAAACACACAGAGAGACTAGCAAGAACCGGTTCTAGCCTCACGGGGCCTCCAGCTTCTCTGGCCACTCCAGGTGCTGGAAGGACCGGATGCCTGACCCTGTCAGGTGCTCACCCATCATTCCACCCACCCTACTGAGAAAGACAACTACATCCTCCAGCTGGCCTCTCCATTGTCACGTCTCTCTTCCTCCTTCACAGCAACAGAGGCCCCAGGTCACAATCTGTCACCAAACCTGCAGATTCACCTGCATCTGATCCCACCCCATTCCCATCACTATGGAACCAAATCTCAGTTCAATTCCTCACCTGTCTGTGACCCTTGCTTTGAAAAGCTCTGATAACTGAGGAGCCATGGGTTAAAAACTGTCCTCCAGAGGGGCTGGGAAGATGGCTGACTCAGTCGGTAAAATGCTTGATGAGAAAGATCGAGGATTTGAGTCCAGATCCTCAGCACCCATGTGAAAACCCAGGCATGATGGCTTAGGATCCCAGCGCTGGGGAGGGAGAGATAGAATTGTGGGGTTTCCTGGCTGGCCAATCTAGCCTAATGGGCAAGCTCCAGGTTTAATAAGACCTTGCTTGCCTGAGGGCATGAGAGAGAGAGAGAGAGAGAGAGAGAGAGAGAGAGAGAGAGAAGGAGGAAGAGGAGGAGGAGGAAGAAAAGGTGGAGACTGACCTCATTTAAAACTGCATATCAACAGGACCTACTTTATGGGTAGGCCTCAAATGAGACAGAGCCAAAGGCACACCTCTGCGGAAGGCTCACTGGCCTAGTATGCACCAGCCATGGAGTGTCCCCTCCCCCACCCAATAAGGGGCTTAGCAGAATGTTAGCAACTCAGCACAAGGCTGGATGAGCTTCCTCCCCGCTCGCCTTTGCTGCCGCACTCACTCCCATTACTGCCCCGGGCCTGCGTTTCTATCGCACCTTCATTCTACATCTCCTGCCCTCCGCACCCAACCAGGTACAATGTACTTTCTCTTCTTTATTTTAAAGAACAGCGCGGGGCTGGAGAGATGGCTCAGAGGTTAAGAGCACCCGTCTACTCTTCCAGAGGACCCGGGTTCGATTCCCAGCACCCACATGGCAGCTAACAGCTGTCTGTAGTTGCAGTTCCAGGCAAACACCAAGGCAAATAAATAAAGTTTAAAAAAAAAATTAAAAATAAAAAATAAAAAAAAGAACAGTACAATTAAGAACATTTTTGTATGCCCCTCCCCCCACTTGTTATTTTTTTCTTTCTGACTCTATCCAGGTAGGTCTGAAATTCACAATTCAGTCTAAGATGGTTTGAGAAAGTCAAGGGTTCTTACAGGCTCTTGGGTATAAGGGTGGCAGGCACATTCTTATTAACTTACTTTGACATAGTGTCTGTGTAGCCCAGGCTGACCTCAGACACCTGATGCGCAAAAGTAGTTTGGTATTCCTGGTCTTCAAGTACTGGGACAACAGGTTTGTGCCATCACCCCTGACCCTCTATTTTGTTTTATTTTATTTTAGACAAGATCTCATATGTCCCAGGATGGCTTCAAATTCACTGTCTCTGAAGATAACCTTGAACTTCTGATCTTCCCATTTCTACCTCCTCAGTGCTGGCACTATGGGGTGCTGGGGATTGAATGAGAGAGTCTACTAGCTGAGCTACATCCCCGGCCCTTAGACACATTCCCAGTGTCATTTGGCATGTGTTGTGTGCCACCCGCATCCACCCACTGCTCTGCAGCTGGTCGTGCGGAGTACACCCTCCCCAGGCTTCGTTTAGCAGTGATCTGGATCCTTTCTTCTGCACCTCTCCCAAAGGTCTTAGCTTTTCTCCCCTTGAGCTCCTTTGGTTTTTGCCCCCATCTTCTCATCCTCCTAGATTCCAGTGAGAGTCCTTCCTGAGTCCTCTTCATTTTTGGTCTTCTCCCATTCCTAGGAGACTGTTCTGTGTCCTGGTCTAGCCTGCTCTAGCTTCTGTCTGGTTCTCTTTGTCTTACTCTTGCCTTTTCACTCATCCTCCCAAACACAGGCTATCCCCAGTACACCCAGTACTGTCCAGTCTCTCAGAGCCTTAGATCCTGGCAGTGCCTCTGGGCTCCAGAACCATGAGTCCTATTTCTCTTCTCCATTTACATTCCCCAAGGGTCTCTCGGTCCACAGCCTCGGGAACAAGCTTGCTGAGCAGCTAGACCATCCTGCCTCTCTAAATACTTGCCCATGCACTGACTGCTCTCTTAACCTAGGTCTCCCAGCTGCCCATGCTTCCCTCTCTGCCCGCTATACCTGAGCCTGGAGGAAAGAAAGCCTCAGGCCCTGTGATCTGAGCCTCCTCCTTCTCCCTTAGCCTCAGCCTTTTCTCACCTACTCTACTTCCCCTCACTCTAGCCATATCCCTTTCTCTGCCTGGGATAACTTTCCACTCCCTCCCTGCTTTCTACTACTCAGTATCTTTGAATTGCTTCTCTAACACATGAGTTGTTTGAATGCTTCTCCTTAAGTTCATGCTTTGGGCACTGGTTAAAGTTTTACAATGATGTAATGAAGCAATGCTGAGGAAGGGGAGCTTTTAAAGCCGTTTCTCTGTAAGACCCTGTGAGTGGATGGGGGCTCCTGATGACGGTTTTCCCTCTGTACTCTTTCTCCTCCTCCTCTTCTTCCTCTTCCTCCCCATTCCCTCCTCTCCCCTTCTCCTCTTCTCTTCTGCTTCTTCCTCTATTTTCCCTCCCTCTATCCATCTCATCCTTCATCCCTCTATCTTTTTCCACTTCTTTTGTGCCAAGGAATGATGTAGCCAAGAAGTCGCCTGACAGGGGCCATCACCTTGATATCGTGTTTCTCAGCTTCCAAAGCTACGAGGAATAAATCTCGTTCCTTTACAATTTCCCCAGTCTGGGTATATTTTGTTGCAGTCATGCCACATGGAACAAGACTGGATCTCATCTTCTAGCTAAGGCTAGAAGCTCCTTGATCCTTCACTTTTGGGGATGCTAATTCATCAATAGTCCCTCATCATCATCTACAGTGCTTTCCTACTGTAGCCTCCTTCCTTGGTGCGGGTACACAAGCTCAGGATGCTTCTTTTTTTTCTCATTTTTTCCCCTTCTTCTCTTCTGTTTACAATGGGTTGGCCCAAGTCTTGAGTATGTTAGGCAACTACTCTCAGCCCTTCTTTACTTTTTAGGGTGTTTTTGGTACTGAGAATTGAAACCAGAACCTCACTTACATGTGCCTCACCACTGAGACACAGCCCCAATCTTCTATCTCAAACTCATCTTCACAGCCCTCTTTATTTTTATATGTATTAATGTTTGGCTGCATTCATGCATGTATACCATCACACGTGTACTTGGTGCCCTCAGAGGCCAGAAGAGGATGTCAGCTCCCTTCCAACTGGACTAACAGATAGTTGTGAACCATCAGGTGGATGCTGGGAACTAAACTCGGATCCTCTGGAAGAACAGCAAATGCTCTTAATCACTGAGGCATCTTTCCAGCCCTTCCCACCTTCCTCTTCATGGCCTCCTGGACCTGCCCTTCTCTGGCTGACAGGACTCATACCACGTATTCTCCAATGCACTTCTGACTCCAGTGATCATTGTCTCCACTCACTCTGCTTTCTCTCTTTGTCAATGCTCTATCACATGTCATTGGAAATATTTCCTGTAAGGTCACAAGTGACCAGGCCCAATCATCAGCACCAGCTTAGCCCCTCTCACCCCCTGAATTCAACTGATGCTCCAGAGTCATCATCCCTATCAATGACAGGGTTTATTACAGACCTGTCCTGTGTGCCACTCTGTCCCAGGGGAAGAAGTCACCAAGAAATTGCCCTGAAAAACAGAGGCATGGCGGGGCTGAAGAGATGGCTCAGAGGGTAAGAGCACTGACTGTTCTTCCAGAGGTCCTGAGTTCAATTCCCAGCACCCACGCAGTGGCTCACAACCATCTATGATGACATCTGGTACCCTCTTCTGTATACTGTAGACATAATAAATAAATAAATAAATATTTTTAAAAAACAGAGGCATGGCTAAGATAAACATACATCAAATAATGCAGAACAGTGAAGGCAAGTAAATACTTAGTATAAATACTAAATTATGTGACATAGACAGGAGTTCCTATCAGAGATCAGGAGGACAGCAAAGCTCAGCAGTCAGAGAAATATTTTATTCTTTCTCATTTATCTTATTTTTGCAATGCTGGAGATCAAGCCCAGGGCATGGTGAATACTAGTTAGGTGCTCTCAAGGGGATCCTTAAATTCAAGATATTCCTAAGTTAATTGCTCTGTGATGAGTAGGGCTTGCAGGGTTAGGGATGGAGTTAGGAAGCATTTCTCAGGCCAGACCCAGGCCAAGAAAATGGTTCTACTGTGCAAACTGCTTCCAGAGGCCTTCTTCATACTAAAGTGTAGATAAGTGGGGTGGGGTGGGGTGGGGTAGGGTGGGGTGGGAAATGCAGTTCTAATTTAAAGTTGTATCTGCAGTGTACACAAAAGGTTCTACTCCTGGGAGAAGCTTACATATTCTACCAGAGTCAGAAAAGAATATAGTGTTTAAAAACAAAAATAAAAAGGTGCATCCCTTCCTCTGTGATTGTCAAACTTGCAAGTTTTTCCCATAGAAGAATTAGACATGAACATACCAGCTCTGTTATGCAAATATTTTCCTTGCTGAGAAGTCAGAGCCAGGCCTCAGCCTGCCTCAGGCGTACAGCCTTCTGTCCTTCATGGGCTGGGTGTTCCCAGAGCAGGCTACATGTTTATCTCTGTTACCTTCCTATTTAGGGTATTCCTGGTATCATACCATCATTTATTTTTGTTTTTATTATTGATTAATTTAGATGTCAGGGATTAAATGCAAAAAGGCATGAACTCAGCCTCTGAAGTGTGCCACTGGCCCCCATTTGCAAACGTTACAATTTAATTTTATTTTGTGCGTGTGCAGGGGAGGTGCCAGTTTGGGACACCAGAGTGCCACAGCGTGACTCCAGAAGTCAGAGGGCAGTTCTCCTCTTCTGCCTGGGAGAACTGCGGTTAGAACTCAGGTTATCAGGCTTGGTGGCAAGCTCCTTAACCCACCAGGCCATCTCACAGGTTGTCTTCTCCTTCTCCTTCCTCTTCCTCTTCTTTCCTCCTCCTCCTCTTTCTCCTTCCCCTCTTCCTTCTTCTTTCCTTACATTATTTTGTGTAGACTTGTTCTCCCAAGCATGTTGTAAGAAGCAACAATAACAGTTATTTACTGGAGCCAGACTGTGCAGACAAGGCAGAAGAGGAGAGCCAGTGAGAGGAGGAGGAGGAAGAGGAGGAGGGGGAGAG